>JAJIBD010004144.1:0-189815 GCA_021461705.1 Cryptotis parvus
CAAGGCGATACAAGCAAAACATGCTTATCTCCCAGCCTGAGCCTGCCTCTCTCTAAGTCAC
The DNA here is from genome assembly GCA_021461705.1 of Cryptotis parvus. Classification (NCBI taxonomy): domain Eukaryota; kingdom Metazoa; phylum Chordata; class Mammalia; order Eulipotyphla; family Soricidae; genus Cryptotis; species Cryptotis parvus. Next base: position 62 of record JAJIBD010004144.1, read on the forward strand.
AGGAATAGCCACTGTGCTTCAAAGCTTCCCAGGCTTTGAGGGACACTTTATCCCCTGAGGTTTTACATATACATATGCTAATCTCCACTCTCAGGAGACTCACACCCTGGATTTCAGGTGAGTGCGGGCATTTAAGAAGTGCCAAAGGAGATTTTGGGGGCTTCTGTAGATTTGACAGCTTCTAGTAAATAATTCTTTGGATAATTAAGTAAAGAAAGAAAGGAGGAGCCAGAAAGATTGTACTAGGCATAAGGAACTTGCCTTGTTTGTGGTGATGGACCCATCCCAGTTCTATGCCTAGCACCACATGTGGCCCTGTGAAAAATGCCAGAGGTTATTTCTGAGTTTAGAGCCAGGAACAGCCTGACCAGGAACACCCTGACCACTTCTGGGTGTCGCCTCCACCCCTCAAAAAAAAAAAAAAAAAAAAAAAGGAATAAAAGGAAGGTGAGAAGTGTGAAGAAAGTTCCATAAGAGTTTTTGAGAAAGCAATTGGTTGACCTTTATTCAAACGTGTGTATTCTTTGGGAAGTCTACAAGATGACCTTACAGGTCTGACTTTTCAGACTGTCTGAAAATTCTTGAATACAATGATAGGGGATCCTTAGCTTCAGCTCTTACAGAAATAGCACTGGCTGGCTAACCTGATGCAAGTTTCTAAATCTCCCAAATTGGTGGGCAGTCTCTCTTACAGTGACTTGGTCTTTTTCAACTTTGTGGTATTTTTTGTGTTTCTATAAACACATAATTATTTCACTTACATTTTTCTGAGTGTCTGTCTTTTCAACTAGATTGAAGTTCCACGTAGACATGAAATCTGTTTCTTTTTATTATATTCACAGAACTTGCCTAGCAAAACATAGTTATTCAGTGAATAAACCTAGAAACAAGTCAGATTTTCCTCATGAAAATTTTCAGGCCACATTGTGGCACTTTTAAAAAATGCCTACAGATTCATTCATGAGTGCATTACAGACCCAGAAAACAGTTTCAGAAATAATAAAAAATAAACATAAGCTACATTCAAGGTAATTTTAGAACTTTTGCTTCAAGAAAACATATGGTCTCAAGAATTTTGATTTCATGTAAGACAATTCTTACTAAAATAGACCAAAGGAAAATAAGAGATAGAGAAAACTGTGAAACAGACATAGGCTCTTAACCTGAAAAATATAGTTCATGTCCTATCCTGATCTACAACTGAAGACTTAAAGTCCAAGTCTGATAAACTTGAGACTTACCGACCCTTTTACATGTTCAGGATCATGTATAGCATATTAGATGAAAAACAAACAAATTCCATGAGTAAAAGGATTGTGTAATGGAAAAATCAAAGTTCATATTAGCAGAAAATTAAAGAAATAGAAAGAGGTGGCTAACTTAAATAGCCAGAAATCTCTAACATCTCTATACACATTGTGATCAATATGCTTTCATTTGAACAACTGAACATTTGATGACTGAACTTACTACACTGTGTAACTTGTAAGATTTCTGCCCTCTTTATTATTTTAATATAAAAGTTGTCCAAATCAGTGCTCTACTTAACATAAATTCTCTAAGCACCTAGTATATGCATCCATGTTCATATATATTAACTCATCTAATCCTTACAACTTTCTAGTTTGGAAAGTGAAAAGCAGAGTAACTTTATAGGTATGTCTAAAACTAATATTTTGTTTTAAAAAGTGCTAATTAAAACTTAATGAAATATATTTTACTCTAGGTAAAAAGTATACTTACAGAAGCATATTTATTTAAAATACTGAATATAAACCTGAGTTCATCGTAATGATAGAATTATTCATTCTGATTGATGATACCATTTGGAGAACATTATATTGCTTCAATTGATTTTATGAAAATGGTGCTGAAATAAGAAAAAGCCACTGATATCATGTGCTGTTTTACTATTTGTTGCTTTTGTTTGGAAGCTACATCCAGTGATGCTTGGCGACTACTCCTGGCTCTGCTTCTGGAGGTAACTCCTGGGAGTGGTTGGTGGACCACGAGATACAGAGACCAAACTCAAGTCTCCTTCATGAAAAGCATATGCTCAGTCCTTTTGAGATCTTTCTCCAGCCCCATATAGCAAGTGATAAACTGGGAAGTTCTCATGATAGAAACATAAAAACCCAGATCAGGGACCTCCAATCCACTAACAGTACCCTTCCCTAAAATCAAGGTTATAAAAGACAAAGACAGAAGAATTGTAACCTTCATTTAGACATTTCCCCATTTATAAGATAGACTATTCTGAATATTAGTCAACAATATATAGTACAAGATGTAGAGATGCAGGTTTAGAAAACTTGGTCCAGAAAATTCATAATATGAAATGATTAGATAAATTCAATAATTCAAATTTGATTTTACTTTTTAATAGAAAACTTCTCAGCTTTCATGTTATTTCCAATTCCTTCTAAGTTGCAATCCAAAAAAAGAAAAGAGACGTTCTATTATCTAGCCACTCCAGGAAACTGAAGGTTATTTTTCACGAGGTTAACTGCACATGTCCTTTCCTATAAAGACCATCCTTCTTTCTAAATTAGCATCTCAGCTCATATTAGGATTATAGCAGTTATTTCTATATTCCAAATAGGAAAGCAGGCAGACAAGATGGGGGTGGTAATTGAAATGAGAGAAACACTACTTCCTCCAAACAGTTATTAAACTAGTAAGAGTCCTGGATGCTTCAGGCTATAAGTGAACAGCCTGCTTCTAAACATATTTTAATTTTTTAATCCACTGGAATAGGTCAGGCTGCATTCCCACCAGGAAGTCCTGAAGTCCTGTCCCAGAAACTGCCTGTGCTCCAGGCAGTATAGCCGGTCTGCAGACACCAGTCACAACAGAATAAACTCCGTCTTAAGCAGCCTATAAAATATGCATATATATGTATATATATACATAAATATATATATATATGTATGTGTGTGTATGAGAAGGCACAACTAATAGCTTATTTTTGTTATCTTTATCACTGGGGAGTTGTAAGCCACACCTGGCAATCTCAGGGCTTTCTCCTGGCTCAGAGATCACTCCTGGTGGTGCTAAGAGACCATATGTGGTGCCAGGGTTGCACCCAGGATTAGCTGTGTGCAAATCAAGAGCTTTATCCCTTTGTAAAATCTGTCTGGTTCTACCTAGACACAGCGATGAGAGGAGGAAGGTTAACCACATTTAAAGTGAAATGCTGATAAATGTAGCCTATTTAATTACAATTGGGTGGGGGCCTCATCCTAATATTGGTCCAAACTTGATGTTCAGGAGATGAATGCACAGACACAGGGACAGTCTCCTGGGAAATTAAACCTCCTGTATGCGGGGAGAATTGAAACACTCAGGCCTGGGGGGCTTCCACATGTGGAGCAAAAGCAAGCAGACACACCGGATCGGACTGACTCCCAAGCTCTTGACAGACCTCAGATTAGCTTCATATTAGTACAGGCAGGCCTCAGCTGTCCGGGAAAATGAGAACACATTTTCCAAGATGTGTTTGCATTTTAAAGGCATTCAACATTTCTAGTGCTGTTTCCTGACAAAGGTCAACACTCAGATGTTTTATTGATGCACAACAGAAACTTGGTGCACAAGCACAAGGTCTTCCACGTGGCACTTGCTGGGGAGATCCAGAGCCAGGAATCCTCTTTTAACTCAGTATATGCTGTATTATAAGACTGAGACCATGCCAGAGCGGCAGGTAGAAAGGCAGCGGAGCCCTCTAAGTGCAAAGGCTGAACTGAGCACAGGATGCCCCGCGACCCAGAACCCCAAGCTCACACCACTCCAGTCCCTCTCCAATTTCCCCTGGGGCAATCTAGAGAAAGAGAAAAATGAAATTCCACAGGAAACTGGCTCCAAGCACAACATCGTCAGCCCTTCAGACAGTAAGGATTTCACTGAGCTTTGGGCTGCTTTCCTTCCTTACACCCTGGCTCTACATAAGCATGAACTTCAGGCCTGCAGAATTTCCTGAGGATCAAGAGTAATAATCTGACTTCTTTCAGTGAGATTTGTGTAAAAATCATTAAATGCCCACCCAAGTAATTTTTTATTAACTGAGCCAGAAACAATACACAAGGCATACAAATTTTCAGACAGTGAGAGGAGCTAGTCATGTAGTAAGCAGAAAATATATGGTGTATGCCTGGATCGTCTTTTTAGGAGCAAGTCCAGGGCTGTAAGACTATGGAAAAACACAAATTAATGCCAGGCAAAGACTGTCTGCAACAGGAGAGTATTTTTTTATCAATCTGGGAAAAATGAATCTCCACAATAGGCTCGCAAACCATGTTATTTCACTAGATTTTTTTTCGCTTGAAAAAGGCTCATTAAACTGTTCCCTTCATGCCTTTTAACACTTAATTTGATTTAAAGACCTGACATTTACATCCTACTTTTTCTAGTATACATATTTCTCACAAAGCAAAGTGAACCTATGGCAAAATTTCCCATTCACTTATTCGATGGAAAGCAAATAAGTGATCGATATCGACAAGTACTTGGCAATATGTGTCTAGTTTTACATAACATTCCCCTCATAAAAATGAATATGTATAAGTTGAAGCCTTCAGGAACGTTGGGAAATCTCAGAAGACAATGGATTATGAGATCATACTCTTCCCCTGGTGCAGTCTCCTAAACCTGAGTGTCTTCCATTAGGCAGGTTGGCAGCATTTGACTCACACCCATAAGAATGCATACACCTCCCTCCACATGACACGCTAGGCTCTGTAGGTTAATACAGGATGAATCTAGCTAGAGCCAGATTCATCCTGTACTAATACAGAGCCTGCTTCAGTGGTGCTCACCCCTGGGGGCCAAGTCTTGGAACGGGCACATTCCTAGCCAGTTGTAATGCACCTGGGTCACATTCTAAAGATGTAAATTAAAAGCCCTGGCAGCACTGAATAAAGAGCAAGAATTCTGGGAGGAACTTGGGAGAAAGGGAGGACAGCTACCAAAGATGACCTTTGAAGTTGCTTCTAAGAGAAGAATTGCATGGGATGAGGCAAAGGAAGGCACGGCACTAGTAGGGAAAAACCAATCAATTCATACATGCCATGGTTTGGAAACAAGAATTTTAAAAGAAAAACTTTAAACTTGCAATGTTAGATATAAAATAAAAATCTCGCATAGATTTTTTCTTATTCGCCTGCCCTGTTGCCAGGCGAGATGGTTAGGAAGGGCATGTTGCAAGGAGGTGTGAAGCAGAGAGAGAAAACACTTTTCATAACCAGAATTTTCATGGCATTGCCATGCTCCCATGCACATGTACAAAGCAACAGTCATAGTGGGGTTGGGAGATAGTCCAGGATGCAAAAAGTTGGGAGACCTTACAGAGAGAGCAATGGGCTTGATTTTGGGCATCACATGACCACTCCTACCCCCACTCCCTGGGGTAGTTCTGGTGGCCCCATAGAATACTACATACTCAAGCCTGGGTCCCTGAGCACTGTACCACCATCCTCCATCCCAACCTCCCAGGACCCCTAAAAGTAAGTGTGATATTGTCCCTTTTCAATCTGTTCAAAGCACAAGTTATATTAATCATTATGTTTTGTTTTTTAAGTCATGGGGCCACATCTGGTGGTACTTGGGGGGGCCATATACAGTCCTAAATGGGGCAACCATGCAATACTGGTTGTGAACTTGGGGTTCCTACAAGCAAACCATTTGGGGGCATCTCCCTGGCCCCTGAGCTAATCATTTTTATTTTTTTGTCTGTTTTTTTGGCCACACCTGGCTGTGTTTAGGGACCACTCCTGGACTTCGGGAGCCTACAGGGTGCTGGAAATTGTACTCATGTTGGCAGCATGCAAGGCAAGCATCCTACTTACTGTACTCTCTTCAGCCATGCAAATCTGTTGTTAAAAGTCTGCTGGGGGCTAGGAGAGATAGTAGAGTGGGTAGGGTACTTGCCTTGCACAGGGCTGATCCAGGTTTGATCCAAGTAGCCCATAGTTCGACAAGCCCACCAGGAGTGAATCCTGAGTACAGAGTCAGGAGTAAACTCTGACGTGTGGCCCCTAAACAAAGAAAAGGAAGGAAGGAAGGAAGGAAGGAAGGAAGGAAGGAAGGAAGGAAGGAAGGAAGGAAGGAAGGAAGGAAGGAAGGAAGGAAGGAAGGAAGGAAGGAAGGAAGGAAGGAAGGAAGGAAGGAAGGAAGGAAGGAAGGAAGGAAGGAAGGAAGGAAGGAAGGAAAGAAAGAAAGAAAGAAAGAAAGAAAGAAAGAAAGAAAGAAAGAAAGAAAGAAAGAAAGAAAGAAAGAAAAGAAGAGAGAGAAAGAGAGAGAGAAAGAGAGAGAGAGAAAGAGAGAGAGAGAAAGAAAGAGAAAGAAAGAAAGAAAGAAAGAAAGAAAGAAAGAAAGAAAGAAAGAAAGAAAGAAAGAAAGAGAGAAAGAGAAGAAAGAGAGAGAGAAAGAGAGAGAGAAAGAGAGAAAGAAAGAGAAAGAAAGAAAGAAAGAAAGAAAGAAAGGAAGGAAGGAAGGAAGGAAGGAAGGAAGGAAGAAAGGAAGAAAGCCAGAAAGGAAGGAAGGAAGGAAGGAAGGAAGACAGAAAGGAAGAAAGCCAGAAAGGAAGGAAGGAAGGAAGGAAGGAAGGAAGGAAGGAAGGAAAGGAAGGAAGGAAGGAAGGATGGAAGGAAGGAAGGAAGGAAGGAAGGAAGGAAGGAAGGAAGGGAAGGAAGGAAGGAAGGAAAGAAAGAAAGAAAGAAAGAAAGAAAGAAAGAAAGAAAGAAAGAAAGAAAGAAAGAAAGAAAGAAAGAAAGAAAGAAAGAAAGAAAGAAAGAAAGAAAGAAAGAAAGAAAAGAAAGAAAAGAAAGAAAGAAAAGAAAATAGAGCCTGCGAAGAACAGTCTATAATGTGTTACCAATAATAGTGTTTTTAAGAATTTTGCTCTGGGCTGGGGTCCACTGTTCGAAAGAGAAGAGAGAAGGTGAGGCCTCTTTTTGTAATCCACGCACATGACTTCTGAGTAGAGGGAAAAGCTGGATCACAAACTTCAGGCTTTGTATTATATCCTTCTGCAACAGAGGTAAAGGGTGGGCGGAGGATAAGGTACTCTGGACAGAGTCAAAGACAGAAAGAAGTTCTGAGAAGACCTATCTTTGTTTGGGTTCTTGGGGACGCTGTGTGCCCTAAAGATTCTAAACCCCAGGTGAAGATGTCAGCCTCAAAGTGGTTGAAAGACCAAGAGAAGGGAAGAGGTGATTCCCCCCCCACACACACACATCCACACACCCCCCCACACACACACACGTACTAGAAGATAAAAAACCTCAAAAGAGTCTGGAGAGTGTGGAATGGCTTAGCATTTGTCTCACATGTGTAAGACCCTGGATTCAGTCCCTGGTATTGGGGGAAAAGGAAGGAAGGGAGGGAGGAAGAAAGAAAATTTAAGTTAGAATAGATTGTATAACAGATTAGATCTTTCTATTTGCATTTTATAAAAAATAAAATTGACTTATACTGTGATAATTCACATTAGTAATAGACATGTGCATGTTCGGATGAAAGCCAATGCATATCTATATTCAATAAAGGTCTTAGCACAATAGTCAGCAAATAGAAATAACCCAAAAGGTACTACAAAAGATGGATACTATGCAGTTTCAAGTAAAGGTGAAATTTTTCAGTTTTTTGAAACTTGAAACTAGAGGGTGTCATGTTAAGGGAAATAAATCAGATGAAGAAAGACAAATACTGTATAATCTCCCGCATCGGTGACAAACAAATGAAAAAAGTGAACAGATAGGATCAAACAATGACAGACACTTGACTTGGATTACAAAGCCATGGTTAGCAAGAAGTGGAGGGAAGGGTGTGTGGGAATGAAGGACTAGAATTGAATTGACTAGAAATGAATCGACATGAGAATATTGGTGGAGGATGTTGGGCATTTTTGGTGGCGGAAACAGTAATTTAGCACATAAATATATCAAACCATAAACATTAACACCATGATAATGCTCACCAAACTAAATTTTAATATTATATACATATATTATATATAACATATATATGGAAAATTACTCAGTGTTAGGATTGAGTTCATTTTTTTTTTATTTCAGCTTTCTAAATATAAGAAAATGTACTGGGGACAGTCAGAAAGACAGTACAGTGAATAAGGCTCTTGTCTTGCACGAGACTGACCTAGGTTTGATCCTCAGCATCCCATATGGTCCCCCTGGGCCCAGCAGGAGAGATTCCTGAGTGCAGAGCCAGGAGTAAGCCCTGAAAATCACTGATGTGTCTCCAAAACCAGAAAAAAGAGAGAGAGAGAGACAGAGAGAGAGACAGAGACACAGAGAGATAGAGAGAGAGAGAATGTACTGGGGAGATTTTGTGAGTGACACCTGAGAATTGAGCCTTTGGTTCCTTCCATCCATGTACCTACAACCCCCTCCCTCAGCTCTGGGGACGTCTGCAGGCTCAGGACACTTGACGGCTCAGAAATCCAGAGTTCTGGTATCCAGAGTAGATCCATAGCATGGACTGCGGCTGCCCACATATACCACAGGAAAAGATGAAAAGCCAGTGCTTGGGTTAGACACTTTTTCACTGTCTTCTCTTCCGTTGTTCTTCGACTGGGTAGTCAAAGAGAGTCTCTTTGACTGAAACTCTCTCTCTCTCTCTCTCTCTCTCTCTGATTTTGAAGACACATCAGTGATTTTCAGGGCTTACTCCTGGCTCTACACTCAGGAATCTCTTCTATTGGGCCTAGGGGGCCATATGGGCCATATCAATATTCTAAATAAATGTTTTCATCCTTCTGTGCTTTACATAATGATGATGATGATATTAATAACAATAATATTCCAACTAATGTAATGCAATGAAATGTAATTAATGTAATAATAATAATAATAATAATAATAATAATAATGTTCAGCCTAATAAGAAGTGCAGAGTAAGGAGAGAGTCTCCAATCCAGCTTCACCTGGTGCTCTGATGGCACAAATGCTGCCAGGTGCTCGCCCATCTGCCCAATCTGCTAAGGACCAACCTGGAGCCAGAGGGCCTGTTTATTAAGAATGTGTGTGTGTGTGTGTGTGTGTGTGTGTGTGTGTGTGTGGGTTTGCTTTTTTGGGTCACACCCGGCGACGCTCAGGGGTTTCTCCTGGCTCTGCACTCAGGAATTACTCCTGGCGGTGCTCGGGGACCATATGGGATGCCGGGGATGGAACCCAGCCCGGCATAGGCCAGCCGCGTGCAAGGCAAACGCCCTACCCACTGGGCTATAGCTCCAGCCCCAAGAATGTGTTTTTACACCTCTGATATGTGTGATGTACAATGTTAGCACTTTAAAACTTTTATTAAAGTTGCATGGAAAATTCTTCTATTATTATTGCTGACAGTTATTACCCTAAAGAGAAGAGAGCTGGGGGAGGGGTGGAGACAGGCAGGAGCATCACTGGACCAAAGGTGAGGCGGGGCTGCACCAATTCAGCCCTCTCTGGCAACTTGCAGTGATGCATACAGATGTAACTCTGGGAACTCCTATAAAGCAGGCTTGCACTCACCTTGTCTCTCCCTTCTGACTGACTTTTTTCCTAGTGCTCCCCCAGGGCTGCCCGGAATTAACAGCTAGTCAGTCAATTTTAGCACTCCCCTGGTTCTAAACTGCCTCCGGCCCTTTTAATGTCACCTCACAGGAAAAGGCGCTAAGGGAGAGGGAGGGGCAATGCACAGGCCAGGCTGTGATGCCAATGGCTCTTCTCCTCCTGTATTTGACTGTCTTAATTTTTTTTATGGAGCATAGCCATAAGTGCTCAGGGCTTACTCCTGGCTCTGTGCTCAGGGATCACTCCTGGAGGAGCAAAAGTGGGCCCTATGCACTGCCAGGGACTGACCGCGGGTTGGACATAAGCAAAGCACACATCTTAACCCCTGAACTATCTCTCTGGCTCCTCTTGCATTTTTTTGCTGCTTTTATTCTATCAGCTCTTTCCATTAAGTGATGGGAGCTATTAAATCAAATTTTTATATTGTCATGTAAAACTCCATTTGGGGTGCTGATTCGTTTTCTGAATCTAAGTATGTCCAGTGGAATCCTAGTAGAGTTTCTATTGCGTGCCAGACAATGGCTTAATGGCCCCTGGTTGAGAGCTCACAGTGAGCGTCCCAGATACCCTCTATCTATGTAGCCTTGTAACCCAAAGGACTAGGGACACATTTTACTTCTGGGACCCAAGTGTTCCTTGGAAAAATGTTCCTCCCTGCTTATTATCCTTCACTCTGATTCTCCTGCTGATTAAACCCACCTCCTGGAGGCGTTTTGTCTTCCAGGACACTCAAATGTTGACTGGGCCGATGGCTTGAGACGTCCTGTCTGCTCCTTGCTCTCCTCTCTTGGAACCGGCTGTCTCTCCAGGACCGCCATCACCTCCTGCCCTATGCCTCTTAATAGCACACTGGGGATCTACTCACTAGCCCAGTAACCTTTCTCTCAGCCCTCTACAATGCCTTGCCGATTCATCTTCTGCTGTGTGAACTAGACAGCTCAAAATAAGTTTGGTTCAATGCATCATAAATGGTTACTAATTTCATCATCCTACAGCCATATTCCTGCCCCATGATCTCCATGCCTAGGTCCGGAGTGCAATGGAGCCTTCACTAAGCTTAGTTGATCATCTCTGCTCAGTTCTACTGGTCAAGCCCCAATCTCAGCCCAGTTCTGGTAACGTTGAACAAAACTATTATCTGGTAACTAGTCACTGAGGAGCAGAAATAGAAAACTAGCAGGTCAGGGATACAGCTCAGCGATAATGCACTTGGCCTGCATCTGTGAGGCCCTGGGTTCAATACCTGGCACAAGTAAGCAGGCAAGCAAGAAAAAGACTGTGAATGGAATTTACTTTGAGGGATGAGAATACAGTGATCTCTAATATATACTAAAGAAAGAAAATGTATTCTTTGACCTGGGATTGGACATAAGCAATGTATTCCATTGAGAATACAAACTGAACATCCAGAAGAATGTCTGTTGGAAACTGAACAAATTATTTTTCAAATTTAAACATAAACATTTAGGGGTGTGATAGATTTCGTAACTCATGAGAATAGGGACAGCGGCTGGCCTACTTCTCCCTCTTTTGACCCTCTGCTCCTACACCTCTATCCTTTCCTACCACCCTAAGGCACATCACCATGCCTAACATATACTAAGGTTGGTAAATATTGTTGATTTGAAAGGACTTTGTTGAGAAAAAATATGTCAAAACACTTTATGGAGGGTCTTAGTTTTCCAGGAGTATGAATAAAAGTAAAACATCTAAAGATGCCACAGCTATATGTGCTCCAGGGTCATTCAGGCCCGGAATAAGTTTATTCTCTGGATAAGGACCCAACGGGAGAAAAGCAGGCATAGTACAAGTGACTCTGGATCTGATATTTAATACCCTCTTCCAGGTGGGATCCTCTGAACCTTCAGATTTGGTCAAGGATATGAGAGTCTTCTAGACAGTAGCACAATTGTTAGCAAAAGCAAGGATTGGAGATTGGCCGGCACCTCTTTCATCTGCAACACTAATAGAAATATATAGTCAGATGCAGGTCCTTGAAAGGGCTCCACTGCAGCTGCACTGGCAGATGGGTATACTGGCTTAAGAATATGACACTGAGTGAATGGGTTAAAGTTGTTTTCCAAATGGTCACGTGAGGACCCTCAGTATTTTCCAAGGGTGCTGCAGATGAAAATGGCATAAATAGGGGTCACAGCACCAGACTAGAGGGCAAACTGAGAGAATGGAAGAGGGGCACAGGATGAACAGGTCAGATGGGAGTCATGGTTGGGAAAGGCTGAGAATCACCGTGTAAGGTGAGCAGTTCAGAGCATTTTCTTTCGCAGTCTATGGTTGAAGCTCACAGGAATATAGGGAACGAGCCATGATGTCTCACTTTCAAAATATACTGAAGCATCTTAAGTGTTATTTCACATAAAATGCAATGTATCTGTGAAATGCTCATAGCAATCAATGCTTTTACTTAGGCGGAAAAGCATGTACACAACATGTAGAAACGTTTAGTCCTGGTTATGGTTCCTGACTGTCATCTTCAGAGATAAATTTCCAAAATGGATGTTTCAATGACAACAGTAATATTTATTAAAAGGTAAACCATAAATATATAGTCACTTGAAATGTTATTGAGCAAAGTAATTTACACTGCAGCTGGTGCACTGTGTTTCAGCCCTGCTTTGATTTTATCAGCATTTGTCAATTAATCAACGTGAACCTTGTAAAACATGGCCTCTTATTAGCGGAAACAAGCAATTGCTTGCAGACTTTGAAAGGAGGTCGTTTAATAATTTGCTAATTGTGCAAAGATAGATTTAAATATACTTTTTATGGAGATAAAGGTAAACTCATTATAGTGGTGTCTAAATAGGACTGTGTTTAAGCTTAACACTACTAACTTAAACAGGTCCAAGGTTAGGTGTTTTTAAAAACTAAACAGTAGAAAAGACTAGGGCAGAAAAAAAATTAATCAATCTTCAGGGTTTAAAATTTTATTTTAAGAGCCTAGTTCTTGCCTGAGTGTCATCACCTTTGCCATTTCAGGGTTGCCAGCTTGAGGCTATGGTTATAATAAAAAATCAACTCCATTTTCTTTCGAGAAAAGTGAAGAGAATCAAGACAAAGCAAAAGAATCAGGAAACGGAATTGCATAAAAGAACCAAGCAGTGTAACCAGTGTCCACTTCTCTGATTTATTGCCCCAACTCATCCTTCTCTCTGCTCCAAGACTCGCGGCTCCCTCCCTCTTTTTGACCCTCCCTCTTTCACTGTCAGTCACTTTCAGTGCAGTGAGTGAGCACCAAGCAGTCTCTGTCTCTTCTTTCCATCCTACTCAGGCCACCTTGCCTGGTAACTGCGGCAGCACTTTAACTTAAATGCAACATCACCACTATCACCACCAGCACCACACACTCTGCAGCCATCTGAAGAAACTGATGATTGAAAACGGGTAACGTACCTCGAAGAGCAATTTTTACACTGGGGTCTGCAGAGCTGAAGCGTGACACACGTACCATCTCCAAGGTGTGACACTCAAGTTTACTGCACACCTTGAGGAATTTATAAGAGCCAAGACAACATTGTCAAGTGGAGATGGTTCATGTCAGAGCGCGACTGGGTAAACTGCAGTATTGTAGAACTTTTATAGGAGACTCAGGACCTAGGTTGCTCTCTGCCTGCTCAAACTGGCTTATCAATCCATGTGGTTCCCTTTTCCTCCATTCTAAATAAGTCATTATTTCAGGCACATTTCCCTAAGCAGATGCAAACACTTTTCCTGTGCAAGAGTCCCTTGGGCAAATTAGGTTTCTTGGAAAAGGGTCAAGGAGCAATCAAATAAAACACTTCCTGGCAAGCAAGCCTGTGGTTTCAGGGGTCGCCCCTGCTGGTCCCTGCCCGAATCATATTTAGACACTTCTGTGACACAAACATGGAATGTGACAGAGGTAATGACAGAGTGCAAGAGTCTGATATCTGCAGTCCATTCTATCTTTAACGCTCACACCACATAGGTTTATTATGTCTGGCTTTATTTCGATATAAACGACACAGGAAAATGAGTAAATTTAAGATGTATACTGTAATTTGATATATACTATAAACGATGATCACAGTAAAACCAGACAGCGCATCTATCTATCTCCTCACAGTTATTCAACGTATGTATACAGTGTGAAGTTTCTTTTTTAAATGGAAATCAAACATTCATAAAGCAAAGCAAGTTCTTTTTTCATATTTCTAGTCAAAAACTGTAAAAGAAAATTCTAATTTCACAATAAAATTGCAGTAACAACTTTTTATCAGTGAAAAGCTACTTAAAATTGGTATCGTCATTTCTCATCACCTAAGAATTATGGAATATTTCCAAAACTGAGACTTGCTGTATTTTTTCTTCTTTGAACCAAAGGGAGAAAAGTCCCTTTATGTTCTCTTTAATATTTGCTTTTATTAAACCTCAGTTTCAGTTATTTTGCTCCTATAGATCAAGATTCTTTTCAAAGTAGAAGAGACAAGAGGTAAATGCAAATGTGGGAAGGGACCTGCTTGACAACATAATGGCTCCTCCTCGGCAGAAGTGATCTGTACCTCAAACATATAGACCATATTAAGAAGCCATGGGGGAATGAATGGATGTCGACGGCAGGTTTTCATTTGTTTCCTTGACATCTCAGAATACTGTAAATAAGTGTGTGTGTTTCACTTCAAACAGTTCCATTATCTTGGAGGTCTTAATCATTTGTAATAGCAGTTTCTGAAGTGTTCAACGCTTGTGCTTAAGGAGCATTATTGGCATTCAACATAGTCATACTACATTAAGCAGATTTACAACCTTGTTCACGGTTATCCTTGATCATCTTTATTTAAAAAGTAAGTTTAGGCTGATGAGACGAGCTTAGCATCCTCCTATGATTCAGCCCGTTAGTCATGTACCACCAGAACATCTGGCTCTGCCGGGTGTCTGCACACTTTCCTAAATGACACAGCTTGGCAAGGTGACAAAGTGACAGGGAAGGAGTGGCAAGCGAATGGAGTTCAAGAAAAATTTTTCAAAGGGTGGCACTGCTTTAAAAGGTGCTTGGGATTTGGATTTGATTCAGGCCTGATAGGATTCAGCAGACTAGGAAATGATAGACATTGAAAGGACAGTTTGTTTCCTGCTGCTCCACAACAAGAGGAAAGAAAGAAGGTGCCTCCACTGGGCCATGCAGGACAGCATCATGCAGGGAGAGTGGAAGGAGGAACCCTTAGGAAAATCCTTATTGTGAGTTTCACGGGAAAGGGAGGGTAGGGCTAGGATAGTTTGAGAAATTTCAGTGGGTTCAGGGGTGAAGGGTGTGTGTGTGTGTGTGTGTGTGTGTGTGTGTGTCTGTGTGTGTCTGTGTGTGTCTGTGTGTGTCTCTGTGTGTCTCTGTGTGTGTGTCTGTGTGTCTGTGTCTGTGTGTGTCTATGTGTTTGCATGTGTCTGTGTGTGTTTGTCTGTGTGTGTTACTCAAAACTGCAGGAGCCAGATAAAATAAGAAAAGGAGGTAGGTGGAGGAGGTTGAGACTTAGCACTAGGTTAATTGGTCTATCAAAAGAGTGCTTTTGGGTGAAATTCTAGCTAGTTTATCCTGAAAATATCTGCTGGGATATATCAGCCAGTCCCCAAGATGTCAATCTTAAAATACAGAACATTTACAAATGTGATCTATGTAAGCCCACCTAAAGTCTGCTGTCAAGAGTTAGAAACAGAGCTTGTCAAACTTTTTGTGTGTACAGAAAACCTGGATATCTTGTTTATCTGATCTGACTTCTTACAGCAGATGGTCTTTAAAGCTCTGAATTTCTAAAGACAACTCCCTCGTGATATCAGAACCACCCAGAGAGTACTTAGGGATGAGACTATTAAGACTGTCCTCTCTTGGTCTAGGAAGAGAGTAGAAGAGGTAAGCCACTCGCTTTGCATACAGTTCAAACCTCAGAACTCCATAAAGTCCCTCCAAGCCTTACCAGGAGTGATCCCTGAGCACAGAGGAAGGAGTGTGCTCTGACACTGTTGGATGTAGACTACAAATAAGCAAACATCTTTGGGGCATCTTCTGCAGGAAGAACAGAAGAATTTAACGTTTGTTGGGTCCCAAGTACAGCTGGATACTGACCACATAGACTTGTTTTGCTTAGATAACATTCTTTCAATATATGGGAAATTAGCCCAATTTTACAGATTATAGAACTGAGACCCAAAGTCGTTAAATCAATCCACCCTGAATCACTTAGCTAAAAGTTAAATGTGTATAACTGACCTAAAAACCCATTTCTTCTGTACCTTAATGTAGGTAGAGAGAAAGAATCATTTTGATGAAAACTAAAAAAGATCTGTTGAGAAAGGTTTCATAAACTATAAAGTGCATGACTGAACAGTGGCCCACTTACAAACTGTCTTCTAGAATAAGGGAAAATTCAGGATGGTGTTCATTATCTCAGGACCAGAAATAATGGTGCTGGGGAAATAACCTACATTTTATAGTAGCCATTTGGGAAACTACATAACTAGTACTTCCATTTTTATTAGTATTATTTTAGTTTTAGTTGTGGACCCAACTGGCAGTACTTCATAGGCAAATACTGTCTCTATGTCCAGAGAGTCACTCTTGGTAATGCTGTGGGGAAGGGGAGATATGGTATTAGGCAATAAACTGCGGTCAGTCAAATGTGATGAAAGTGTGTTAATTCTTGTATTATCTTTCTAGTTATTTTATTTTTTAAAGTGATACTTCACATTATAACAAATAAGTTAGTCTTCCTCCAAAATGTCCCTATATCGGTTGCTTTGAGATAACTATTATAAGATAAGTGTAGCCTTCCAGAACTTTTCTTTTTTTTTATAGATTTTTTTTTCTTTTTTGCTTTTTGGGTCACACCGGCGACACTCAGGGGTTACTCCTGGCTCTGCACTCAGGAATTACTCCTGGCAGTGCTCGGGGGACCATATGGGATGCCGGGGATCGAACCCGGGCCAGCACAGGCTGGCGCGTGCAAGGCAAACGCCCTACACACTGGGCTATCACTCCGGCCCCCTTCCAGAACTTTTCAATGACAACAATAAACCTTTCTGTACAAATTCATGCATGCAAGGCAGTGGGATAAAAGCGACATCTAACTCCCGCCTCTTTACCCCATCATGTACTTCACGTTCTAGTACAATAGCCAAATCATAAACACACTTTAAAAATATTCTATGTCAAATTGGTACATAAGCTCATGGAGAATAAGCATGGGGCGGGCTGGGAGTGTACTGACCGATTATAAATGTAGAGGTGAAGGGAGACTCCTTGAAAGATGGCAGGGGCCAGAGCGGATAGCACAGCGGGTAGGGCATTTGCCTTGCATGCAGCCGACCCAGGTTCAATCCCTGGCATCCCATATGGTCCCCCTGAGCACCGCCAGGAGTAATTCCTGAGCAAAGAGCCAGGAGTAACCATGAGCATTGCTGGGTGTGACGTAAAAAGCAAAAAAAAAAAAAAAAAAAAAAAGATGGCAGAGTGCCTTTTCCCTTTAGCAAAGTGTATTAAAGCCTCCATGGAATCCGAGTTTATGGATCTGCCTTACTCCTAATGGATCCTAAGGCTTCCACAGTTTGCATACGCTCTAATATAAAGGGTCTTGGGGTGGGGGGCAGAGTGATAGTACAGAAGATGGGACATTTACCTCACATAAGCACAACACTTGCTCCAGGAACATAGAGCCTCAAACCATTCCATCAGGTCATGGGAATGAGGTATATAATTGTTACTGGTATTTGTTATATTTTTCCTGGAGACTCACAGACATGGGGCAGAGCTGCTACTGGCTCTCCCTGTACCCAGACACTCACGAGGTGCCTGGGAGGGATGGCAGGTTCTAGCCCTGCCCCACCACCCCAGCAGAGCCTCGCAACAAGCCAGACGACACCCCGACTCCATGAGGACCTCCATTTTCCACATCCGGACTTCCCCCTCATCAGAACTCCACCCAGCAGACCAGCCTATCACAGCCCCACTCATAGAAATCCACCCTGCAGCAGTCTTTTTTTAAATTCGGCCCAGGTATGCTGATCCAGAGACAGACATGGGGCAGAGCTGCTTCTGGCTCTCCCTGTGCCCAGACACTCACGAAGTACCCAGGAGGGATGGTGGGTTCTAGCCCTGGCCCACCACACCAGCAGAGCCTTGTAACCAGCCAGACGACCCCCACTCCATGAGGGCCTCCATTTTCCACATCCGGTTTACCCCTTGTCAGAACTCCACCCAGCAGACCAGCCTATCACAGCCTAGCTAGCACAGCCACAAGTGGCCGCACATTTTATCAATAATTGCTGAATTTAGAGATGACTATAAGAGTATGCTACCCGCACGGCAGAGCCTGGCAAGTTACCCGTGTCGTAGTTGATATGCCAAATACCAGTAACAATTATAGACCTCATTCCCATGACCTGATAGAATGGTTTGAGGCTCTTTATGTTCCTGGAGCAAGCAGGTGCCCTTGGGCTCTACTTTCATGAGACAGGACATATGGAGATGTTACTGGTGCTCGCTCGAGCAAATCGATGATGAACGGGAAGACAATGATACTGGTATTTGGCATATCAAATACGATTCGGGTAGCTTGCTAGGCTCTGCCATGCGGGTGGCATACTCTTGTAGTCACCTCTGATCTCCAGCATTTATTGATGAACTGCATGGCTGTAAGCAACCGTGTGAGCTGGGCTTTGATAGGCTCTTCTGCTGGGTGGAGTTCTGATGAGAGGGAAGTCCACATGTAGAAAACGGTGGAGTGGGTTGTGTTGTCTGGCTTCTTGTGAGGCTCTGCTGGGGTGGAGGGCCAGAGCTAGAACCCGCCATCCCTCCCAGGTGCCTTCTGAGCAACTGGGCACAGGAAGAGCCGGTAGCAGCTCTGCCCCATCTGTCTGTGAGTCTCTCACAGACATGAGAGATAACAATAGGATACTTTATTCCTTACCCAGGCTTCCGTTACTCCCCTGAGAATTCTTTCTAGAAGAAGAACTGTTGGGCACAATGGACAACACAGGCTTGCTACCCATCACTCCATAGGGTCGCTGAGCCCGTTTCTGGTCACCAGAAATGATCCCTGAGTAGAGCCAGGAGTAAGCCCTGAACACAGCCAGATATGTCCCCCAAGGTAATAACAACAATAATTGTAGTGGCAATAACAGTGTTGAGGGCATTTTGTTCATATTATAACTGCAATGTTTTCGATTAATCCTAATACAATTTGTTATATGAGCATTGGAGGGTTTACAATTTGCGACTGTGGTAGGAAACCTGGTTAATGAGAAAGAGAATTAAATTACATGTGCGTGAGCTGTGGATGCAGGCACGAGCTGTCCCAATAGACCCTTCAGTATTTACCTACCGCCTTTTTCTAGGAAAGGACCTGATTGCAGACCCTTTTCCCTTTCCTGCTCCATCCTGAGGCAGTACATTTATTCTCCTCTCCACCCCTCCTTCTCTCTCTGCAGGGTGCAGGTGAGATCTAGGGCTTCTCTATCTGGAAGTGGAGGTGACATCCTGCTTGTAACATTTCAGGCTACCTGGCAATGCCTCAAGAGCCAAATAAAATCTTCAACCTTCCATCAACACAGTCTCCACAGAGGATACATACACAGAAATTTCAGGGAGCAATTTTCTTTCTTGAATTTGGTCCTGATTTTCCCTTAACAGAAAACACATAAGGGTACTGAAAACCAAAGCAAACAAGATGATACTTCCCTTCTCATGATATTTATTTATGTCGATTGCAGATGTTTAGCACTGGGCCATATGACTAAACAGCTTTCACATTTAATGAAAGATTCATTTATTCATTTAATTATTTTCTGAGGCAGTTACTACCTGTGTTGTGTCAGCATTCTTCCAGCCACTGACTGGGGAGAAACAGATTAGTGTGGTATGCTTCACGTCCTTATCACCTTTAGGTTCCGAAAGGTGGTACCCATGTGGCGGGGGCGGGGGAGCCAAAACACCCACAAACAAAAAACTGGGATTCATACTCCATGTTTGAGAAAGATGAAATTACAATGATCCAAGTTATGACAAGCAGAGATAGTGGGCGTGGAATAGGAACCATGGGAAGGGATCAGAGTGTATGTATGTGCATGAATATAAGGTATGTCTGGAGGGGCATGAGTGAAGGACGGTGAACAATAAATGAAATACAAGCCATATCATGGATAAGAGAAAACACAGCTGGTGTACAAGGAGCCCAACTGACCTGGAAGAGCTTAAGCATAGAAGCAACAAAGTGGAGGTAGAAGCTGGAAGACACTGATTGAGTGAGAAAGGCAGAGGACACGGGTCTCTACTTAGTCTTTAGATACTGGATCCATGAATTCTGAGAGACATCATGAAAAGCAACATTCTCTTCCTCCTGTGTTTTATTTTACCTCTTGGTGAGGGGATGGATTTTATGAATTTTGGTTTTCAAGTTTGAGTTCTAGATCCAGTAAATATTTAAATCAACTCATGTAATAGTTACCAAATAGATGCCTGCAGTCTGTCTATCTATCTATCTATCTATCTATCTATCTATCTATCTATCTATCTATCTATCTATCTATCTATCTATCTATCTATCTATCTATCTATCTATCTATCTATCTATCTATCTATCTATCTAATGTTTTTATTATAACACCATGAGATATACAATTACAAAGATATTCATGTTTGGGTTTTGGTCATATAGTGTTCCAGCACCCATCCCTCCACTTTCCCACTTCCCATTTCCCACCACCAATGTCCTCGATTCCCTTCACCCTCCCCCAGTCTACTTCTATGGAAGACATTTTACCTCTTCTCTCTCTCTCTCTCTCTCTCTCTATCTCTTCCTTCTTTTACACATTGTGGCTTGTAGGACATATATTTAGAGGTTATCATGTGTATCCCTTTGCCTACCTTCAATGCTCAGTTCTAGGCTGGTATTATCATTGCCAACGATTATTAGCACACTGTTCCCTTCTCTGTCTTACCTAACCTCTGACTCCTAACCTCTGAATCAACTCTTGTGGTTGATTCCACCTATTGATAAAACCTCCTGATCCATGTTTTGCCTGACCTTCGATATTGGTATCATATTATATAGTTTAAAGGCAAATAGCACTGTAAAGTATATGATCCAAACCAAGGACACAGTGGAAGTAGTTCCTGACCTCCCCTGTCCCTCCTAGGCCTTTCTGCTGTTCAAAGGGACCCTCCACTGGAAAGGTATGGCTTTTGTTAGGCTATGTATTCATTTGAGTGACTAACCACCTATCCAGAAAATTTCATTTTTAAAATATTTTTTGGCTTTTGGCCCACATCTCGCTGTGCTCAGGGTTTACTCCAGATTCTGCACTCAGGGAACACATCTGGGAGGCTCTGGGGAACAGATGGGCTACTAGGAATTGAACCTGGGTTGTCCCTATGCCAGGCAAGTGTCTTATCTATACTCCAACAAACAACTACTGGCTTGATTAATTCAGGGAACTGCCCAGGGCAGAAGGACTAACTGCCAGCTTGGTCCAGGTTTCTCCAGCAAGTAGCTGAGTTCTGCTCTAGAAAAAGAAACCTTTTTAGCTCTGACATTTAACACTAGACACTAAAGTCACCCGTAGAGATAATCTATTGCTTTATGACTTACTTGGAAAAATGGAAGTCAGCATACTATGTCATCACCACCTACCAACAAGCTTTCTTCTCCCATTTTTATAGTAAGAGAAATAGTAATTCTGAATTAAATGGATATTCTATATTTACATGGTGGCCACTATGTATTATTCACTATTGAGTCACTTCTTATAAGAACACATTTCTATCTTACTCAATATTTTGTTTTTCCTAGAGTTATCTTTCTTTTTCTTTTTTTTTTTCCTTTTCTGGTATCTATGTATGTCTTTAGCTAAAAGAATTACAAAGGTCCTATAAAATTATTTCACTTGTGATAAGCTCAGTTGGTCAAGCTGATGTTTCCCCTCTAGGAGACTCCCATTCTGTCATCTCTCTGGGACAAGTCCCCAGACTAGCTGGTCTACTTTGTTCCAGAGTTGTTTTTAACTAATTTAACTAATTTCTAACTAAAATCCCTGTGCTTATTTCCTGTGCTAAGTGCCCTGATCCTCTTGGATCGTGGTTTCCTCTTGTTCACCGTGCCCATTTTTGTAGGACACATTCTCTAACAGCTTCCCAAGGTACATGAGAGGTAAATTTGTTGAGACCTTCCATATATGTCTGAAATATCTCTGCTCTACTGTCCCACTGCATTGTTCCCATTGGCTGTGGAGGCAGAGCTGCCGCTCATGGTGAATGGCCCATTACTGACGCAGGTGGAGAAGAGCTCATCAGATCCCGCTTGGTCCCGACTGTTATATCTGGGCCAATGCCGTCCATTGCACACAGAAGAAACCCACAGGGGACAGAGTGGAGTTGTTTTTTTTTATTTCCTCCCTGCAAGATTATCTCCAACCACACCTTCCCCTATGCTTCCCCCCGAGGTTGCAGGTGTGGCTACGGTGCCTGGCTGTGTCAGCAGGTGGCAGACAGGAGACTAGCTTGTTTACACTCAGGGCTCTGCCCCAATGGCCCTGGATGGTTGATGGTCTGACGTAGAAAAAGACTGGGTCCCCTGGGATGAACCCAGAGCCATGGCAGAGCCTGGCAAGCTACCTATGGTGTATTCAATATGCCAAAAACAGTAACAATAATGGAACTCATTCCCAATGAATGGAACCATTACTGGCACCCACTTGAGCAAATCGATGAACTATGGGAAGACAAGACAAGTGACAAGTGACTTTTTCTTTCATGCACATAATAATATCTTTCATCATACGGGAGAAGCTATCATTTTTTAAAAAGGATTTTCTTTTGCTTTTTTACTTTTCTATATTTTATCTGAGCCCCTTCCCTACTAATTTGACCTCCGAATTCTGGGGGCCATGCTCAAATATATGATGAACATCTCAGTATTTTATGGTATTTAACTATTTTATATTCTTTTATATAAAGTTTATATTATTTATTCATGCATATGCCATGTATATAAAAGATTATACACAAACATATATATATATATATATATATAATTCATTAATATATGGGATTGTAAGTTGCTCAAAAATAGACTGGAAAGTCTGAGAGAAGGCAGAGAACACTGAACCAGAGATTACATATTACACAACCATCCTCTTCTCTGTTCACTGTCTTGCCCTCTATCCCGTTACAGGTTTTTTGATCACTGCTATAATTTTAGTGATGTTCTGGCACTAAAATAATATAAATTCATGTTCTCAATCTGACAGCAATGGAGGTTTCCAGTTATATAAATTTTACTTTTTTGTAACATGCATTTGGATGCAATTCATTCTAGTATGGTTCGTTTAAGCAGAGAATTTTAAATATCACACCATATCAATTGCTACTGGCAACACCTTTTAGAGAAGATGTTGCCAAAGTAATTTATTGTTTTTATAAAGTGTATTTAACTTATCCACAAATTTACCTTTATTGAATGTTACTAATATAGGCTTCAGAAATTTGTTTTATTTTGCTTTAAACCACACCCAGCTGTACTCAAGGTTTAGTCCCGGCTCTACATTCATGTATCAAATTTGGCAGGACAGGGGGACCATATGGGGTGCCAGGGGTCAAACTCAGGTAGTCTGTGTGCAAAGCAAATGCTTTACCCACTTACAGAATCTCTCTGGTTCCAAGGGTGCAGAAATTTGAACCAGTGATCATTTTGAGACAAAAGCTACAGAAGGGAAGGAAAGTAGGAGTGAGGGAAGGAGGAAGAGAGGGAGGGAGGGAGGGAGGAAGAACTTAGGAGAGATGGAGGAAAAAAGGAAAGAAATGGGCATCCAAAAATGACTTACAAATAGAACCCAAAGAAGATTGACCTAAATTAAATATTTAAAAATCTACTTAAGGGGGATGAAGTGATAGTTCAGTTGTTAAGGCATTTGCCTTGCATGTGGCCTGGCCCAAGTTTGATCCTCGGCATACCATATGTTCCCCTGAGCATTGCCAGGAGTAATTCCTGAGTGCAGAGCCAGGAATAGCCCCCGAGCATTGCTGGGTGTGACACACACACACACACACACACACACACACACACACACACGCAAAAAATCTACTTATGCTTATACAATAAGGAAAGAAATTCAAAGATTTATCAGATTTCAGGACAAGCAATGATTACTAATTTGGAAGGCAACTGGGTACTTTACATCACTGAATGTGACCTGTGAATCATATTCAATAATATGTAACTAAAATGTATACCACTGACCAAATCAATGCACATAAGGCTTTGCCATATTTACAAGTCCATATTTCCTCCCATTTATGTAAGTACTACATTTCCTTCCTCAAAAATATCTTTTGATTTAAGAATGCATTATTATGTATTTACCAATGTTTATGCAAGCTTGCTCCTCAGCTTGTTGGTTACAGTTTTAGTTTCCTACTTCATATATTTTTTATTTTCCTTAGTACATCTGTCACATAATTGGAATTTGGTTATCTAAGTGTTTGAACTCTCTGTGTCAAACTTATTCATGGGGCCATAACATTTAAAAAATAACTGTGTTATGAGCAACAATTCTTCTAATGTAGAGTTTATTCTTCCTTAGTTTTTTGGGTCACAAGTAGCAGTGCTCAGGAATTAATCCGGGTTCTGTGCTCAAGCATCACTCCTGGCAGGTTTGCTGATCACATGGTATGCTGGGGATAGAATCTGGGTCAGCTGTGTGCAAGGCAAGAAAGACCCCTGCCTGTGTACTGTCACCTCCTTCTAACATAACAAGAAGTCTTGATAAGATAGTAGACTGTCTAGTCAGATGAGTCCTAACTCATATTTACTGAGAATGAATAACATGGAGAATGTATAATAACCCTTATATTTAATGATAATGAATAATATTTCCAGTGGGAAAAATGGAAAGCACATCCTATAGTTTGCACATCATATCCTGCTATGAAAATTAAAACATGAAAATCATAGGAAGAACCTGACTACTGTGACTATTGTTGGTGCCTATTAAATAAAAGTTTGTTAAAATCATAACTGAGATATTCTAGTCTTCGACTCTCATAGCACATCCTTCTTCGGTGAATAGATCTTACTTACTGTTTAGACATCACATCACTGCTAACTTTGTTCAACTAGAAGCACCTATCAACAACTGAAGAGTAAAAAGGGAAGTTCTAAGAGACAACTGGGAACTGTTATGAAACTGACAAGATAAAAGAGCACTAGAATTAAGTATGGAAAGTATTAGATATTAGCTCAGTTTCTTTCTCTTTCAGGGGCACAGTCTACGTAAGTGCAAATTTAGGAATGTTAGATAACCACCAACAGATGTCCACAATAGCTCCCTGGCTAGAACAAATGCCACATACACACCTGGTCTCTCATCCAATTCAAAGCACCAGTTTATATTATGGAACAACTGTATTTTGTTCTACCTGGAATATTGTAAATTTATCTTCCTACAGCTATTTCCCACCTTTGCTTCTTTCTGAAAATAATAAATTTGGGAAGGGTGGATGGTTAATCTGCAATCTCTCCTTCTACAAATGCTTCTCCAAATTTTATAACTTAATTGGTTAAAGAGAAAATTAGGAAAACATAGTTTGTCAGAAATCTTCTATGCTGATACTTTCTCCTACAGTAGAAAATAACTTTCAGAGGAAAAAAAACTCCATAATTTCAGTGAACCTAGACATTTATAAGTATTGTTTAACATTTCTTGTAAGTGGTATCATCAGTATCTTGATCAGCTGGTAACAAAAAGTATTGGCTGAATTATTGCCATCTTGGTGGATTTGGCTTAGTTATGAAGATAGGCAGTTTACTGGAATATAGCTGGCAATTTGGGCAATCAAAGACTAAAATGAATCAACCAAGTAGTGATCAGACTAGCTGTTCCATGATCATGTGATCTGAACGGAAAGTAAATGTTTGATAAATGAATTCTTAGGCTGCAGGGTTGAAACACGATACAAAGAGAAACTAAACAGGCATTCATGGGAAAATACATTTTTACTGATTTATGATTTTGCAGACAATACTAAAAAAGATTGTCTCCATTTGTAGACAATACTAAAATTGTCTCCATTTGTAGACAATACTAAAAAAAGACTCACAGACATGGGGCAGAGCTGCTACTGGCTCTCCCTGTGCCCAGCCGCTCATGAGGTGCCCAGGAGGGATGGCGGGTTCTAGCCCTGGCGCACCACACCAGCAGAGCCTCACAATAAGCCAGACGACCCCCCAACTCCATGAGGGCCTCCATTTTCCACATCCGGACTTCTCTCTCATCAGAACTCCACCCAGCAGACCAGCCTATCACAGCCCGGCTCGTGCGTCTGCTTGCGCCACGCGGTTCATCAAAAAATGCTGGACTTAGAGATGACTACAAGAGTATGCTACCTGCATGGCTGAGCCTGGCAAGCTACCCGTGTTGTATTTGATATGCCAAATATCAGTAACAATTATAGACCTCATTCCGGAATGGATTGAGGCGCTTTATGTTCCTGGAGCAAGCAGATGCCCTTGGGCTCTACTAGCATGAGACAGGACATATAGAGATGTTACTGGGGCCCGCTCGAGCAAATCGATGATGAACGGGAAGACAGTGATACAGTGATACTAAAAATTTTTAGGGATGTAGTTTTACATCCTTAAAGGTATGTAAGACTTACTGTACTACAACCTAATTTTAGTGTCCTTCCATCACCAAAATACCTCCTTCCACCCATTCCTCACAATTTTCTCTGTCCCCCTTTTACTCTCATCACTACCATATCTTTAGCACTTAGGAGTACGTTTTATTACTTTTCTGCAAAGACCTCAGGTCATCCTGATGATGACGTAGTTATGTCCACAGTCTTCAACACCAAACAACCAAATGGAAGCCGTCACTTGAAAAAACACTGCTGTTACCCAAATACCAACACAGGGTGGTGAATATGAAATTATGCATGGAACACAGACTTCTGAGAGAATAACAATTTTTTTTTTCTTTTGGAGCATTCCTGGTAGTGCTTAAGGACTACTCCCAGTAAAGTTCAGGGTCTTTGCCAGTGGTGCTATGTGGTATCTGCAGTGCACCTGGTCTCCTGCATGCAGAATATGTCCACGAGTCCACTTCATTGGATGAATTGCATTTTATAGGAGGCGATTCAGTATTCCTCTCAAGAGTTGGTTTTGATGTAATTAATGTCTTCAGTTTTGTTTGAGAATGTTTTTATTTCTTGCTCCAGGTGGCATAAAGGACTCTGGGTTGAAGGTTTTCTTCATTCAGTACTTTAAAATCATTCTGTTCCCTTCGTTATTATTTTCTAAAGATTTCCGCTTGTTAGTATTTCATTTGGTTCATTTTCACCGTTATTCGTATATGAGATTGGGCTTTCTTGCCTCTGTCTTTGGCACAGTGCTGTATTTGCATTAATGCTCATAAGAAAAACTCATATGTTCCTGCTTAAAATATTTTTTTAAGGGGCTGGAGCGATAGCCCAGCGGTAGGGTGTTTGCCTTGCACGCGGCCGGCCCATGCCGGCCTGGGTTCGATCCCCGGCATCCCATATGCTTCCCCGAGCACCGCCAGGAGTAATTCCTGAGTGCAGAGCCAGGAGAAACCCCTGAGCATTGCCGGGTGTGACCCAAAAAGCAAAAAAAAAAAAAAAAATTTAAAAAGTTAAGGAGGCAGAGTAATAGCACAGCGGGTAGGGTGTTTGCATTTAGCCAACCTGGGTTATGTCCCTGGCATCCCATGTTGTACATTGAGCACCATCAGGAATATTTCCTGAGTGCAGAGCCAGGAGTAATCCCTGAGCATCGCTGGGTGTGAAACAAAAAGCCCCCCACCTCCCTAAAAAGTGTTAAAATATTCAAATCAAGAAGTTGTAAAATAGGGACTAGGAAATCTAGTTCAGTACCTGTTTCCTCTGGCATGCTCATGTTGGTCCGATCTAAAATCTCAGTTAAAATGATAATATTCGAGGTTTGAATTAGATGCTAGATAGTTCAGCCCTGAAAGCATATATCTTACATGCATGAGATTGAGCCGCAGACAGCCGCAAGGCTGCTTGCGACCGTGAGGTTCATTAATAAATGCTTGAGTCTTGAGGTGACTAGAAGATTATCCCACCCGCACGGCAGAGCCTGGCAAGCTACCCGTGTCATATTTGATATGCCAAATACCAGTAATAGATGGAATGGTTTGAGGCTCTTTATGTTCCTGGAGTGGGAAGATGCCCTTGGGCTATCTTGCATGTGACAGGACATATTGAGATGCTACTGGTGCCCGCTCGAGTAATCGATGATCTACGGGAAGTCAAGTGATCAAGTGATCTCTGCCTTAGTTATATATTGCACACATAAATGTTGCATCTTGCAATTGTTTTACACTTACCTATTTCATAGAGCATAATTACCTTGACTTCTATCCATATTGTCCTCCAAAGTGTTATCTTTTTAAAGGGAAGAACAATATTTCATTGATTTTTATGTGCCACAGCTTCTTTATCCATATATCTGACAATGGCATGCTGATAGATTCTACTGTCTTTGTTATAGTGATAGATGCTATTATGAACAGAGTGATGCAAATATACTTTTGGATGTTTTACAAATCATGTAGATTGAGATACATGAGTGGTACTGTTAAATCAAATGGGCTGTTTTATTTAGTGAGGCGTGCTCAGGGGACCCAGGGGCTACTCTCTGTGATATTCAGCCTGGCCAACAAACCAGTGCTGGGGCCTGAAGGCATGTTTCTGATAAAGGAGCCAAAAATATGAAGTGGAGCAAGGAAAGACTCTTCAACAAGTGGTGCTGCGAAAACTGGGCAGCTATATATTTTAAGAATGAACTCAGACCTCTTTCTAATTCCACACAGAAAAGTCATATCAAAATGAATTAAAGACATCAACATCAGACCTGAATCCATAAGGTATATGAAGGAAAATATAGGCAAAACCCTCAATGACACTGAAGCTAAAGGCATCTTCAAAGATGAAACACTACTGACCAAGCAAGTTGAAGCCAAGATAAACAAATGATACTACATGAAACTAAAAAAACTTTTGTTTTTTTTAGTTTTAAAAACATAATATGATACCAATATCCAAAGACAGTAGAAACAAGGGTCAGGAGGTTTGGTCCACTGTTCTATGCCTGCTTCAGCAGCTTGGGGAAAATACAGCAAGGATAGGGAAGGGACCACTCTGAGAAAGACAGTTGTAAATTATCATACTGGACAAAACTGCATACTGAGAGTAGATAAAGGATCAAGCATGATAACACCTCAGTATCTGTATTGCAAACCATAATGCTCAACAGGAAAGAAAGAGAAAGAAAAAAAAGAAAAAAGTACCTGCTATAAAGACAGGTGGGGGACCTGGGAGTGATAGAAGGGAAAAGAGGAGCATTGGTGGTAGGAAATGTAGGTTGGTGGAGGGAAGGGTATTGGAACACTGCATGACTGAAACCTGACCATGAACAGCCCTCTAACTGTATCACATGGTGATTCAATGAAATAAATAAATAAACAAACAAACAAACAAACAAATAAATAAATAAATAAATAGATCTTAAAAATAAAAAGGAAGAACAAGAATAACCAGTGCTGGCAAGAATGCAGGGAGAAAGGAACTCTCATTCATTGCTGGAGGGAATGTAAATTGATCCAGTCTTTTGGAAAACAACAAGGACATTACACAAAAAAGTTAGAAATTGAGATCCTATTTGACCCAAGCAATCCACTTCCGGGATTGCTTCTGGGATATACCCTGGGGGCCCAAAACACAGAAGAAATGTCATCTGCACTTTTTTTTTTTTTTTTTTTTTTGCTTGTTGGGTTACACCCGGCAATGCTCAGGGGTTACTCCTGGCTCTGCACTCAGGAATTACTCCTGGTGGTGCTCGGGGAGCATATGGGATGCTGGGGATTGAACCTGGGCCGGCATGGGCTGGCCGCATGCAAGGCAAACGCCCTACCCACTGGGCTATTGCTCCGCCCCATCATCTGCACTTCTACGCCCATTGCTGCACTATTCACAACAGACAGAATTTAAAAATCTGATGCGCAGGAAAAGATAACTAGATAAAGAAACTATGGGATATCTTGTCACTGTCACTTGTCTTCCCGTTGTTCATGGTTTTGCTCGAGCAGGCACCATAACGCTCTCCATTTGTTGGGAATGAGGTCCATTATTGTTACTGTTTTTGGCATATTGAATACACCATGGGTAGCTTGCCAGGCTCTGCCATGGCTCTGGGTTCATCCCAGGGGCCCAGTCTTTTTCTATATCAGACCATCAATCATTCAGGGCCCCCAGGGCAGAGCCCTGGGTTAGACAAGTCCATGAGACATCTACACAATGAAATACTATGCAGCTGTTAGGAAAAATGATGTCATGACATTTGTTTGTAAATGGATGGACATGGAGAGTATCATGCTGGGTGAAATGAATCAGAAGGAGAGGGACAGACATAGAATGGTAGCACTCATTTGTGGGATACAAAATTTTAAAATATAGTCTGAGAATAATATCAAAGGCCAGAAAAAACAGGAGGCAAAAGAGCTGGTCAATGGTTGGAAGCTTGCCGAAAGTGTGTGAAAGGCAAAGGGCAGTCAGGATAGAAAAGGGACCATTATGAAAATAATTGCTGGAAATGATCACTTTGGACAGAAAGTACCTAAAGAGACATACCTAATAACCTTTCAGAATTTATATTGCAAACAGAAATGCCAAAAAAAGAGGGAGAGAGGGAGGGTCAGAGAGAGAGAGAGAGAGAGAGAGAGAGAGAGAGAGAGAGAGAGATTGAGAAAGAGAGAGAAGACAGGGACACAGAGACAGAGAGACAGAAGAGAAAGAGAGAGAGAAGAAATGTGCCTGCCATGGACAGGGGAGGGAAGTGGGGACATTGGTTGGTGGTGGGAAATGTACACTGGTGAAGGGAAGGGTGTTGAAACATTGTATGGCTGAAACCCAATCAAGAACAACTCTTTATGTACCTTACTGTGATTAAATTAATACATAAATTAAAAGTGTTGCTGTTCATGATTTTGGCAGTGCCAGGGACCACTGGCATCACGCTTACAATGCTTAGGGACCTCCAGGGCTACTCTAAGAAGCACTTCAGAATCTCCAGCGCTTTCCTCAGCGATGCTGGAGTGGGGTGAGCAGTGCCGGGGATCAAACAAAGATTGGACGCAGGCAAAGCGTGCACCCTAACTTCTGTATTATCTCTGTTGCTCTGAAGATTTAGTTTTTTTTTTTTTTTTTTTTTTTTTGCTTTTTGAGGCACACCCGGCAATGCTCAGGGGTTTCTCCTGGCTCTGTACTCAGGAATTACTCCTGGCGGTGCTCGGGGGACCATATGGGATGCTGAGGATTGAACCCGGGCCAGCATAGGCCGGCCGCATGCAAGGCAAATGCCCTACCCGCTGGGCTATCACTAGCAATCCAAATACTGTTTCTCATAAAGGCTGCATCAATTTCTATTTCCAACATAAAGTGTACCAGTATTACTTTTACACTTCATATTACTGAAACTGTTGTTCCCAATCATTTTGACATTCTTACTACTGTGAAGTAGTATCATATCATGGTTTAAATTTACATTTCCCTCATAATTAGTGCTGCTAAAGATTTTCCCACTTGCCTATGAGCCATCTTTGGAAAGTCTCAACTTGAATTTATTGCCTTTTATTTTTCTTTATCAGTATTTGGATCCATACCAAGTCATACATGGGGCTGATTCCTAGGTCTATATTCAGGGATCGCTCCTGGCAGGCACATGTAGTGCCTAAGATCAAACCCAGTTTGGATGCATAAAGTCACTGCCTTACCTGTTGTACTATCTCTTTGGTCCAAACTGCCTCTTTTATTTCTTCATTATTTAAAAACTGAATCCTTGTTTTTTTTTTAGGTGTTACTAAGCTATGTGAGTTACTTAAATATGTATTTTGGATGTTAACTCATGTTGGGATATAATATGTAAATATCTTCCTCCAATTACTAGGTTGAATATGTGAATTTTGTTGGTTTTGTGGTAGTTTCATTGTATGAAACATTTCATTATATGAAAGATTTTTAATTTGATAGAATTCTATTTGCTTATGTGGTTCATCCTGTGTCTCTTATGACTGGAATTATACTTTAAACACAGTTCAGATATCTAGGTCATATATAGCCTCTTTTTAGATGTATTTGAGTTTGGGGCTTAATATCCAACTCTTTTATCTATTTCTAGTTAATTTTTATATGTTGTTCATGCTCTAGATTCCTTACCTTTTTATTTATTTATTTTATTTTTTTTTTTTTTTGCATTTGGCAATCCAATTTTACCAATACTACTTCGTTTTCCCGTTATATAGTTTTGGTGCCTTTATCACAGATAAGACACCCATATATGTATGGATTTATAGTTGAGCTCTATATTCTGTATCATGTTTTGAGTGTTTGTTTTAGTTCTAATACCATACTGTGTCTAAATAACGATTTGATTTTTTAATACACTTCGTGAATATGGAATGTGATGTATCCATCTTTCCTCTTTTCTTTCAGAACTGTTTTACCTATTCAGAATCTTTTGTGGTTCTAAACAGATTTATGTATATTGATTTTGTATCTGTCATTTTATTGAATCAATTATTTCTAGTTTAGTTTTCTCTTTTTTCTTTTTAGTAGAATCCTTCATATTTTCTCTGTGTATTACCATGCTGACTGCAAGTAACGATAATTTTATTTCCTCTTTTCCTATTAAATGCTTCTGAGAATTTTTTGCCTAACTTCTCTGACTAGGACTTCAAAACTCTGTTAAAAGAAGGTGGTAACAGGCAACATCCAGACTTGTTTCAAATCCTCAGAGAAAAGCTTTCAGCTTTATACCACTAAATATGCTATCTAAGGGTTTTATATATATATATATATATATATATATATATAGTCATATATATGTAGTCATATATATAGTCATATATATATAGTCATATATATATATAGTCATATTGAGGTAATCTTCTATTGCTAATCAGGGGAATTTCTTTTCATATATACTGAATCTTATAAAAAGATTTCTAAGCTTCTATTGATGTGGTTTAGTTTTTCTCTTCACTGATATGACGCATTTCATTAATTGATTTGCATATGCTGAACACTCTGCATGGTAGAAATGAATTTTTCTTGGTCATAATGACTTATGAATACATCTGTTGATGTGTTGTTGCATCTGATCAGTTGACATTTTACTGAGGATTCCTGTACCTATGTTCATCAGATATAGAATTACGAGAGTTTTTTCCTATTGCTTTTGCCTATTGTTCTTGCTGATTGTCAGCTCTCCCTGTGCCCAGCCACTCATGAGGTGCCCGGGAGGGATGGCGGGCCCGCCACCCCAGCAGAGCCTCACAACAAGCCAGATGACCCCCCACTCCATGAGGGCTGACATTTTCCACATCCAGACCTCCCTCTTGTCAGAACTCCAACCAGCAGATGAGCCTATCACAGCCCAGCTCGCGTGATGTGGCCGCGCAGTTCATCAATAAATGCTGTATTTAGAGGTGACTACAAGAGTATGCCACCTGCATGGCAAGCCTGGCAAGCTGCCCGTATCGTATTTGATATGCCAAATACCAGTAACAATTATGTTGGGTTATTCCCGTGACCTAATATAATGGTTTGAGGCTCTTTATGTTCCTAGAGCGAGCAGATGCCCTTGGGCTCTACTAGCATGAGACAGAACATATGGAGATATTACTGGTGCCCGCTCGAGCAAAATGATGATGAACGGAAAGATAGTGATAGTGATAGTGATAGTGATAGCTGACTTATTCTGACTTGAGGATCAGAGTGATATTGACTCATTGATGTTTTTGCCCTACTTCCTTTTTTTAAAATTAATAAATTTGAGTAAAATGGTAATTCTTTTGAGAGTTTTGTAGAATTCACTAGAGAAGCCATCTGGTTCTGAGCTTTGATTCTTGTGAAGACTTCTGGTTACTGTTTTGATTTTTGTACTTGCAATTAGTCTGTTCAATCTATTTCTAGTCCAGTCTTATGAGTCTAAAAAATTAGTCCACTTCTAGATTGTTCAAGTTGCATATGATTGTCATAATAGTCTTTCTTGAGATCTTCTGTGTTTCTACAGTATCAGTTGTCACTTCATTAGATTCTTTATGATGCTCTTTTCTGGGGCAGTAGGTACTAGTTCTCTTTTATTGCAGTTGAGGTAACAAGGCTTTAATGGTGCTCATGTTTATGCTTTTAATGTACAAAGTTACTATATCTCTACAACCACCAAAGTGCCAAAGACCCTTCATTGTGGTCCTTGAGTTTCTATCTGGTTTCTTTGATAAAGTTTTCTTTTCTATTTTTTCTTGGTGAGTCAAGTAAGGATTTTATCAATTGTACTTATCCTTTTATTAAAGAACAATATATTGATTTCAATGATCATTTATATATCTTTTCAATATTTTAAAATTTATTTCCACTCTAATTACTATTATTTCCTTCCTTCTGCTGATTTTGCTTTCACTCATCCCTCTTTTTCTAGTTTGTTCAGGTGTAATATTAGATTTCTTACTTACTGCAAAAAAATTTTTGTCAGTTGATGGGCCTGATTGCTATGAACATCTGTCTTAGTACAGATTTTCTGGAATTCCATAGAATCTGACAGCCCAATAATTCCTTGAAAAACAATCATATTTCTTTCCATTCATTTGTAACTTATTCTATTTATTTAAAGAAATTTCTATTTCTTTTATTTTCTCCATTACTCTATTCATTGAAAGAGTTATTAATAAGCAGCCTTTTCAATTTCTACAGTCAATGCTTTTCTGAGTTTCTATTGTTGATTTCCAGTCTTATACCACTGTGACTCAATGTAATTACAATCGCATGTATTTAGTAAGATTTATTTTTGAGTCCAAACATATGTGCTATTCTTGGGAATGATCAATGTGAGTTAACTGATCCATATGCAGTGATCCATATAAGGAAAAATGTCTATTAATCTTTCAGAAGGGATATTTTTCTGTACCTAGTGAGTTAATCTCATCAGTTACTGCATTACCATATTTAATGCAATTATTTCCTTCCTAATATTTAGTCTGGACTGTGTCCATTGCTACAAATCCATTGCTACATGTTAAAACCTCAGAGTATGATTATATTGTTGATCTATTGATTGGTGTTTGTAAATAACTGCTTCTGTTTACTTAGGTACCTCCTTGGCCATAATTTGATCATTATTTTTATCTATGGAATGAGTATTGATCACTTTATAATATCCATTTTATTTTTATTACCTTTCTTCATTTGAAGGTTTATTTTATCAAATATGAGAATATTAATTATTATCCTTTCTCTACATTATTGACTTGAAACACCTGCTTTATTCTGAATCTATGTTAGCCTTAACAGCTGATATAAAATTCTTGCACAGTGTAAGTGGATTCTACTTTTTTATTCATATAGCTGTTCTGTATCTTTGGATTACTGAGCTCGTACCATTCACATTTCATGTGATTACTAATATACTAAGCTTCCTGACATTCTTTTTTTTCTGGTTTATCATTCCATTATCTTCATAATTTTTTTTTCTATCTGCTTTTTAATCTGGATGGTTTCTCTCCTGAATATCTCAACTTATTCCATTCTCTTAAATATCTCTACTATATGTTTCTATCTTGTTATACTTATGTGGATGCTATATGGTCATTTAAAATTCATAATTGGGGGCCAGAGCGTTAGTTCAGCGTTTGCTTTACATGTGGCCTGTGTTCAATTCCCGGCATCTCATATGGTCCCCAAAGAACTGCCAGGAGTAATTCCTGAGTGCTGAGCTGGGAGGAACCCCTGAGCATTGCTGGGTGTGACCAAGAACAAATAAATAAACAAAAACAAACAGATAAATAAATGATTGAAAATTAGACTTAATTATTTCCAAGTTAGTAAAATACTTTCACTCCTCTGATGAATGCTCAGGGACCATACATGGTGTCAATTATCCATCAAGGGTCAGTGTAGTATAAGGCAAGTACTTCCTCACTGTACTATCTCTCTAGCCCCTACTTCTTATCATTTTATATAGATCTATTTATTTTCATATAAAAGAAGAAAACAGCCTAAAATTGCTAGAGTAAAACGACTGTACAAAGTTTTGAAAAATATCCCTACCAGATAAAGATCCAGGGGCTAACTGCATGTCTCTAATTTTCCACTTAGTCTTAAATAAATCTTTGTTTTCTCTCATGTAAAAATAACTGTCCTCAAGGAGCTTGTGTTTTATTTGATTGCATTACCAGATTTCAATATTTTGTATTAAGCCCCTGTCCTGATTTTTAAAATTTCATAATTCATCTACACCACAGAGATAAAAAGATTTTTATGCTCTTAATTACATGCAACAAAGCCCATCCTTCATCTTAACTATGGGAATTGCACTAAAACTGATGCAATAATATCCTACTTTCTGTTCAGATGTCTGCTTCTGAAACATCATAGTGGCATAGGTTTCAAACTGTTCCAATTTTCTATATTTCCCATAAGATACTCTATTTTAAAACCTATTTTCCTTAGATTAAACCTAAAGAATTTGTGTGTTAGTAGTAAGGTGACCAATCACCCTGGTTTGCCACTATTGAGGAGTATATCACTGCATAGTAAGTCTGCTGATGAAATTGGCTGGCTTGCCGCTGCTGCGGGGTTTATCACTGCATAGTAAGAATGCTGCTGAAATTGGTAGAATCACCATCAAACAGACAAGGTAGGTCAGTTTGTTTGAGAGCTTGAGAAGAGGACTGGATGTGGCAAAAGTGCAATTTAATCCTCATATGACAAGTACTCTTTTTATCATCCTGAAATAGCTGTAGAAAGCAATCAAACACCAAGCAGATGAATACATTTGGTTACCTTTAAGTTTTTTACACCAACCATTCTCAATTCTGACTTACTATACTTATCCAGTTAATTTTTTACATAAATGATAATATTCCGTGATTTAATTGGTCTGACGTGAGTCCCAGACATCAGCATACATATTTTAAAAATACCTGGCTCATTCTATTTAAGTCAAGTCAGAGAACTACTTACTTAATACATTGAGAGATACATACTATGTGTCTAACCAGAATCAGTTAAAGCAAGGAGACTATTAACATGTTACATGAAAATTTCCAGTTCACTCTTTTGTTTTTTGGGCCATACTTGGTGATGCTAAGGATTTGCTCCTGACTCTGTACTCTAGAGTATTTCCTGGTGGTGCTCAGGGGACCATATGAGATGCCAGGATTGAACCCAGGTCAGCCACATACAAAGCAAGCACCCTATCTGCTATACTATCTCTCTGGTCCCCTATCTTTTAAAAAAAATGAGAATCCACAAATTGACTTTTAAGTTTAATCACCTATTATTTATATTACATTTTTGTTTGTCTTTTTTATTGTAATAATCAATCACCACCATATACTGACTTCCTTGACTGAGAAACTGATTTTGATACTGGGGGACCACAAAGACTTAACATTCAAGCACTCTGCCATTAGCAAACTCACTGAAGAACACATAAACAATGGCTGAATGAGCAAAGACCTCAAAAAGCCCACAGAGGAACTTCCCGTGCCCGGAGACAGTTGGAGATTCTGAAGAAGAGCTTTCAAAATATGGGTGATGGAGGAATAGTTTGGGGTAGGTAAGAAGCATTAAGCTATACAAATTTAAATATACCCAACAAATATTATGCTTACGCTGTGAGCAAGGCAAACTGCATTTAAGTATGTACAGTTATCTATGTATAAGACCAATTTCTGAATGGGGTTCATAATCAGCCAAATTATAAAACTAAAAGGAGTAAAGAAGATGATAGAGTTCAGCATAAGTATAAAGACATACTTGGGATATACCTCAGAGAACAAGCCACTGAATAGCAACAGCCCAACTTCCTTCTCTACCAAGTAGGGGCCCCACGGAAAACCCCCACCACCCAGACATCAGAGCAAGGTGCCTTACCATGCCACCACGGTCCTGCTCTTATCAAATTATATAACACTGAAGGAACACAGATTAAAACCAAAATCATTCCCAAAACTCTGCTATCTTATGTGCCAAACTATATCAGTAACAGCAAATACTTGAATAGCATGTGACTGAATAGCATATGTCTACTTATAGCATAAAATTTTCTTGAAACTGACAATAAAGGTGAGTCATCAACAAATATACACTGAAAACTTATTTTGCTATTTTTATTATTCACTCCTGATGAACACTAAGGACCATGTGAGATGCTGGGGATTGAACTCAGACTGGAAGCAAGAAAGGCGAGCACTCTGTCCTCTGTACTATTGCTCTGTCCCTCGATGGCAATTTTTATTTTTTTTATCTTTTTAAGTATTTTATTATACCACCGTGAGATATACAAATAAAAAGATATACAATTAAAAAAGTTCATATTTGGGTTTTGGTCATACAGTGTTCCAGCACCCGTCCCTCCATCAGTGCCCATCTCCCACCACCAACATCCCCGGTTCCCTCCCCCTTCCCCAGCCCACCTCCATGGCAGGTTCTTTATTTCTTTCCCTTTCTCTCTCTTTCTCTTTTCCTTCCCTCCAGACTATGGATTACAGAACATACATTAAAAGGTTGTCATGTGTATCCTTTTGCCTCTATTTAATGCTCAGTTCTAGGTTGGCATTAGTACCCTTGGCAATTATTAGCACCCTGTTCCATTTTCTGTCTTACCTAACCACTGACTCCCACACGTTTGTGATAA
The DNA here is from genome assembly GCA_021461705.1 of Cryptotis parvus. NCBI lineage: Eukaryota > Metazoa > Chordata > Mammalia > Eulipotyphla > Soricidae > Cryptotis > Cryptotis parvus. The sequence goes on from JAJIBD010004144.1 coordinate 38,379, forward strand.
TTTCCACTTTTGACAAGACCTCCTGATATATGTTTCACTTGACCTTGGATATTGGTATCATAATATGTACATATATATTTATGTCGATGGCAATTTTTAAAAGAAGAAATTAGTGAATCATAATTGGAGGAAAACTTTCCAATATGTAATCACTGTATCACTGTCTTCCCATATTCATTGATTTGCTCGAGCGGGCACCAGGAACATCTCCATACATCCTGTCTCAAGCAACTGTAGTCCAAGGGCATCTGCTTGCTCCAGGGACAGGAAGAGCCTCAAACCATTCTTCGGGTCATGGACTTGAGGTCCATAATTGTTACTAGTTTTTGGCATAACAAATAAAACATGGGTAGCTCGCCAGGCTCTGCCATGTAGGTGGTATACTATTAGTAGAAAGCTCTCATCTTGAGCATTTACTGATGAAACTTATAGGGAAACATCAGGTTTTCTCTTGGATGGAGCTGTGAGGAACTATGGAGTCTGAATGTTGAGAATGACTGACCGCATGATGTATGGGTTGTTCTGGCTTCTTGCTAGGCTTACAGGGATGATGGATATCAGTTAGAACCTGTCTAGAACTGTATACAGTGTATAAATGTGAAAGATCCTGGGAAGGACCTTATCCTAAAATCAGTATTATCTAACAATATCACCTGGCCGCTTTTTGCCACGCGCCAAGGGAGCTGTGGGTCTGGTGTGAGTGGGTCTCTCTTCCGGGGGAAGCTGGCATGGAGGTGAAGGAAAGGGCAGGGCCCAAATCTCCACTCTGATCTGGCCAGCATGGTTCCTCCCACACACGTGTGAGCGAACCCTTGGAGCAATGTTGGACTCGGCCAGGGGCTGGCCGAGCCCCTTACCGGGAGGTCAGCTCCATGGATTGCTTCCTTGTGGGGCCGGACGAGATCCAATATGTAAAATGGCGAATATTTGTTATATTAAGATTTAGTGTCTACCATTCTGAAAATTTGGTAATCGATTGGTGTTTAGGAGGTAAGGTTTCTAGTCAACCTCAAACTATTAGTAGTTAAGTTTGGTAGTGATCAAAAGTTATGTATAGATTTTCAATAATGGTGGCAAAGGTCAGTGCCTCTAAGCCCCATCTTAAGTGCTAACTATAGTTCCATACTTTTGGTCTGAATTTCAGAATCAAACACTATTTCAGTGTCTTTTCCTCATAAGAGAGGTGTTCTTAAATTTATTCCAGTACCTCGTCTTTATGAAAAATATTAATTAAATGCCAGTAAATGATCTTGGCATGCATCATCTTAGGAAGTCAGTTGGCAAAATTAACATTTAAAGGTAGGCACCACTAGTTATTTCACACATTATTAACTTATATTACAATTCAAATAAGCTTACATCTGGCAAAAAGTCTCTTCTGTAAAGTGATCTCAAACATAATAGGCTTAATCAGAGATAAATTAAATTAGTCAGTCATGCATACTACACCATATTAATTCTGAGTAGTTATTAAATACTTTTTCTGTTATCAGTGGTGTGAACAACATTATAAGCAAATAAATTTTTCAAGAGGGTAGAAAATAAAGTTTATGTTTGGGATTCTATGTGCCTGACATTTTCACATCTTCTTTGTAACATTAGATTTCTTCTCTGTTAATAATGGCAATCAGTTATGCCTCCATAAATGAATAAACTTCACTTCCAGAGTATTAAGAAATGGAATAGCAGAAGAAACTGTCAGTGTGGATTTGAATTCTGCCGAAGGGTATTTTTCTCCCTTTCAATAGATTGATGTTTGTTGGTTTTGGGGGGGTCACATATGGTAGTATTTAGGGCTTACTCCTGGCTCTGTGCTTAAGAATCATTCATGGCAGACTCAGATCAGAGGGGATACTGAGCTCGAGCCCAGGTCCTCAGCATGCAAGGTAAGCACCCTACCAGCTGTACTACTGCCCCAACCCTCTATGACAAGAAGGAATTAGTGAATCAAATTTGGGGAAAACCTGTCCAATACATAAAATAGAGAATGTTTTTATGTCAAGATTTAATACCTATCATTCTGTGCTTGGGCTAATCTATGTTGGCTGAGAGTATTTAAGAAGGAAATTTATTGAGTAATATTTAATGATATTTCATAAATAAAATCCTAACTACGCCTAAATTTCTCTTCTTACCTGATAGTAATCTAAGTTATCAAACTAGCACTCAGATTCAACACTTCAAATGTGTGTGAAAGAAAACAAAAGGATAAAAACTTTTATTTTGCATAAATGTATGTCACACATAACAACACACAAACACTTACACAATAATCATATCAATTTCCTTGATGCACTCTGCTTTATTATGTTGTTCTTTTCTAAATAAACCAGGTAAACTTCTATGTCCAAAAGCAATTCAAGTGTGAACACCATCCACCTGCCTTGAACCTGAGAAACACATATGACATTCTTTGTGCTTTGCACATTTAAAACTCAATGTAAGGTGACAGGAACATTAAGCTGCCCAGTGAGCAAAATGTGAAACTAATTACTATCTGTTCTTAGCCATGGGTACAATAATTGGCAAATTAAAGTGCCTGAGAAGAGCTGAGCCACCTGCATCAAAAGGCATCACCTTAGAAGAACTAATGAAGACAAATGTAGGCAGCTGCCATCGCTGACAACTCCTCCAAATACTAGAAAACTGCAAAGGCTAAATAACAGTACCCACTTAATTCACTGTGAAGTACATATTATGTAGAACTGCTATTCAGAGAAATGAAACCCAACTGCCCTCAATATTTCGTATACACATCACTGTATCACTGTCTTCCTGTTGTTCATCGATTTGCTCGAGCGGACACCAGTAACATCTCCATATGTCCTGTTGCAAGCAATTGCAACCCAAGGGCATTTACTTGCTCCAGGGTCAGGAAGAGCCTCAAACCATTCTTCAGGTCATAGAATTTAGTGACTCTTAAAAATCCAAAGCTTACTTCTAAGACTGGAGAGTCACAGATCAATTTGTTTATTTGTAGCTTTATAAGGACTAGATTTAAATAAATATAAACTATGCCCAAAAGGAAACCACTTGTTACTATTCATCCATTCATTTACAAATTTAGTTGGTACTTCTGGACACCTACTATGTACTTGGTTTTTGGCAGAGTAATAAATGGCACTCCATAGGGAGTTTACCAGCCACTGCTGGAAAGATGCATGTGTGCAGACATGTTTGTACACAATTAGGAAGGGCCACATGAAACGACTGGAAGAGTACCACTCTCTACTTTCAGAACTTCTGAAATGAAAAGGCTGCTAAGATGGATTCCAGAATAACATAGAGGGCATAAAATGGTAAACTTGGGGAATGAAGACAGCTGCCAGTATGGGCTCACTTGCTGCACATGTGCTGTGTTCTGTCCGTGGACTCTGGTCTTTGGAACCACTGATGCTGCAGTGGAGTGTATGGTCTGTCACACAACAGCCAAGTGTATCAGCATCACAACTAGCGATGAGCCAGCACCATGGAAAGGCAGGCAACTGCACATGAACTGGTGGTGAGCACAGCTAAAGTGTGGAACCTTCAGTAAGTGCAACTGCCAGTGTCTGTGATGACAACAACAACAAAGGAGGTGAGGGAGGTAGAGAGAACACACACACACACACACACACAGAGATTGAGATTAGGGGCAGGGAGGAGGGAAACTATGGATTTTGAGGCTAAAATAGCTTGAGACAAGTCTTCCCAGATGAAAGAACTGCATGTATAAAATCAACCAGAAGGTCAAGATCCATTTGAAGAAAAGAAATTTTCTTTAGAAGGTACGATGGAAATAAGGAGGCAAGAGGTCAATGGATGATGAAAATGAAAGCAAGGCAAGAGTAAGAATATGAAATGCTACAAAAGACATGACCAACAGCCATGCCAGTAGGTGTCTGAAGTCTGTTTTATAGTGGACCCTACTTAAAAAAAAGTCATTTCCTTTGGAGTAATTTTTAATGCAAAGAAAAGTTGCTTGGATAATAGAGTTCCTAAAACCCGTCAACCATATTACCATCAAATGGCACATATGTCACAATCAGGAATCCAACACTGACACAGTGCTAACTAAATTCTAAACTTCAATCCCATTAAGTCCGACTTCACAAGCTTTCTGGAGATAATTTATGTTCCTATGAAGCATACTAGGGCCCTGCATTTAAATAGTAACTATGGATAAGCAAAAGACCTGATTGAAAGAATCTTTAGCAAGAGAAAGACATAGAACTTTAATGACTGGATGTGGGAAGGGTGAGAAGTTGGAGATGAATGTGAATTAAGTAGTGTGAGGAACTGTGCTTTTATCTGAGTAAGAAAACATACTAAAAAGAAATAGCAAAAAATATCATAAGGCCTTTAAAGTGTAATATCCATGCTTTAAAGACCTGAAATATGGGGCCGGAGCGATAGCACAGCGGGTAGGGCGTTTGCCTTGCATGTGGCCGGCCTGTGCCGGCCTTGGTTCGATCCCGGCATCCCCATATGGTCCCCGAGCACCGCCAGGAGTAATTCCTGAGTGCAGAGCCAGGAGTAACCCCTGAGCATCGCGGGTGTGACCCAAAAAGCAAAAAAAAAAAAAAAAAAAAAAAAAAGACCTGAAATATGTCTCTAGGCTTCCAAGAGTATTGTTTAAGCCATAGAAATGAATTTTAGGGATTTTTTTTTATTCTTTTCTTTTTCCCCACTTTTTAGACACGCAGCAGGACTTGGGGCCTACTCCCAGTTCATTGCTTGAAAAAGCATGTAGTGCTGGAATTCAGCCTGGGTCTTCTGCATGCAAAGCTTGTGTATATTTTTTTTTAATTTTTGCTTTTGGGGTCATATCTGGCAATACTGAGGGGTTACTCCTGGCTTTGTAATCAGGAATTACTCCTGGCGTGCTCGGGACTATATGGGATGCCAGGGATTGGACCGGTCGGCCACATGCAAGGAAAACGCCCTACCCGCTGTGCTATCGCTCAGGCCCCATGTGTACATATGTTTTAATCCATATTTGTTGGTAAATATATGATTGTTTAATTTTTTTTTAATATCAGGAATAATTTTGCATAAAATGGGCCTATACTTAGGAGCATAATTGTTGAGACCAAGCTATAACTCTATGATTAACTTTTTACAGAAATACCAAGCTGTTTTTCCAAAGTAGATGAAGCATTTTACATTCTCACCAAAATGGTTGAGGCACACAACTTTTCCACATTCTTGCTAAAACTTATTTTCTGTATTTTATTTTTATAACAATAAAGTCCAAGGGGATGTGAGCTGGTATTTGTTGTTAACACTTATTTTCTGTTATTTCTTTTTATAACAATAAAATCCGAGGGGATGGAGCTGGTATTTCTTTGTGGTTTTAGTTATATTTTACTAATGACTAATGATGCTGAGGGCTTTATTGATGAAGCCCCTGATGGGCTTGGGGATCATATAGGATGTCAGGGATCAAACCAGGGGATCAGATAGGGTCAGGTGTACGGAAGACAAATACCTTATCCACTGTACTATTCCTCCAGCACCACTTCTTAGAAGTTTTATTTCTGGGATTTTTTTTAAACTTCATTTGAACATCGTGATCTAAAGTTGTTTACAGTACAGTTGTTTCAGGTATTCAATGTTCCAACACCAGTCCCACCACCAGTGTACCCTTACTGCCACCAAAAACCCTAGTTTTCCACCCATGCCCCACACCTGTTCCTTAACAGGCACCAATTAGTTGACAATATATTGCATATTATGACATATATCTCCTAAATATAGGAAGGGAAGAAGCCAAGTTATCACTATTTGCAGATGACATGATATTATACCTGGAAAACCCGAAACTCTCTACCAAGAGGCTCCTAGAAATAATACATTCCTATAGCAGAGTAGCAGGGTACAAAATCAATACCCAAAAGTCAATGGCCTTCCTATATGCAAACAGCGAAAGAGAAGAAAGGGACATTAAAGAAACTATCCCATTCACAATTGCGCCGCAGAAAATCAAATACCTAGGAATCAGTTTGACAAAGAATGTAAAGGATCTCTACAAAGAAAACTACAAAACGTTACTTCAGGAAATAAAAGAAGACCTGAGGAAATGGAGACATATTCCCTGCTCATGGATCGGAAGGATTAACATCATCAAAATGGTAATACTCCCTAGAGCTTTATACAGATTCAATGCGGTCCCTATAAAGATACCCATGATGTTCTTCAAAGAAATTGAACAAACACTCCTGAAATTTGTATGGAATAATAAAACTCCACGAATAGCTAAAGCAATCCTTGGGAAAAAGAAGATGGGAGGTATCACTTTCCCCAACCTCAAGCTCTACTACAGAGCAGTTGTAATTAAGACTGTGTGGTATTGGTATAGAGACAGACCCGTAGACCTATGGAATAGAACTGAGTATCCTGAAACACATTCTCAAATATACAACCACTTAATCTTCGATAAAGGAGCAAAAAATATTAAGTGGAGCAAAGAAAGCCTCTTCAACAAATGGTGCTGGGAAAACTGGGCAGCTACATGTAAAAAAATGAACTTAGACCTCCTTCTAACGCCATGCACAAAAGTCAGATCAAAATGGATTCTAGATCTCAACATCAGACATGAATCTATAAGCTACATCGAAGAAAACATAGGAGAAACGCTCTACGACATCGAAACGAAAAGTATCTTTAAAGATGACACACCACTGACCAAGCAAATGGAAGCAAAGATAAACAAATGGGATTATATAAAACTAATAGTCTTGCTAAAGTCTTGACCTTTTTACTGAACTGTTACATACAAATTGGACCATCTGCATTATTGCTTTCATGTCAGGGAGCTGCTAGGGTCCCCAAGGATATCAGGAAATGAGTTACCTTCTATCTCCAAAGCCTGCGCGAATGGATGAAAACTCAGGAGTCCAGCGCAGTTTTAAAAGGCTTTACTCTTACAGATCTGGTATACGATCAAATAACAGGAAAACCATAGACTTTAGGTTCCTAGCTGTGCCCTGGCCACATGTAGGTTTAGAATCCTAGGCCAAGATGGCTGTTACCATGTGCTAAGGCCCAACAGGGAAGAGAATGGAGAGGAGAGAGGAGGCAGAGGACAAAGAGGAACCAAAATGGCCAAAAAGCCCTTTCTTCTTTTTCCTAGCTAATTTTATAGATAGAAGCCTACCACGGGCTTCTAGATCTATCTACATAGCCCATCTATATCTAGATAGATATCTAGATCTAGATCTAGATAACTATATCTAGATATCTAGATATATCTATCTAGATAGCTATATCTATCTAGATATCTATCTAGATATCTACATCTATATCTATATCTAGATCTAGATCTAGATCTACATATAGATAGCTATATCTATATAGATATCTAGATCTAGATATAGATGGGCTATCTAGATAGATATCTAGATATCTAGATATCTATCTAGATATAGATAACTAAATCTATATCTAGATAGATATCTAGATAGATATCTATCTAGATAGCCCATCGTGGGCTGGGCTATCTAGAGAGGAAGCCAGGTAAATAACCATATTAAAACGCAGATCTTCAGGTGGGCCCTTTGGCTCAAGCTTTACAATGCCAGAGCTGACTCCCTGAGATAAGATCTCCCTAGCACAGTGGGGAAAGGCTGCATCTCTGTACCAGAAAGCAGTTCAGAATGTAATTTGTAGAAAATGGCATTAATACTTCTTACCATGAATATATAGCCAGCTGATTGCAGACTCTAGATCCCACTAAGGTCCAAAATTCATCAGAATAATTCATTTTGGCATAACCTTTAGAATAGAGACACGTCAGTTTGCCTGGATGCACGCTGGCATGTCTCTTTGAACTAGGAGAACTAATTACATTATGGTTGATCCAATGTGGCCAAGTAGTTTTGGAATATCTACGTGTATGTTCCTTGCAGAGACCAGTGGGGATAGGAAGAGTATTGAGCTGGACTAAGCAAGATTCATAATAAGAATATTTATGCCATATAAAATTATGAAATCAATCCAATTCTGCCCAAGCTCCCATTGTGTCTGCTCTGGGGATTCCCTAAAGGCAGGAAGTAGCTCTTAGCATATGCTAAATGTAGCAAGAGCCTAAAGCTCAGTAGGGCATGTCACCCAGCACTTTCACTTATTGAACTACCTGAGTTTCTACTCAGTTTTTTAAACAGTGTTAATTTCATACAGATATTCATTCAATATTGAACCCCAATTCAACCTCCATTGTAACTTCCCACCACCATTATTTCCAATTTTCCTCACCACTGCTTAAGCCTGTCCATATAGCAGACTCTCAAAAATTTATTTTATATTGCTTGATTCAGAGACTCAGATACACAGGGCAAAACCGCCTCTGGCTCTCTTTGTGCCCAGCTGATCACAAGGTACTCAGGAGGAAAAGCAGGTTCTAGCCCTGGCCCGCCATCCCATCAGAGCCTGCAAGAAGCCAGAGGAACCCCGATACCATGAGGGCAGCCATTTTCAACATCCAGACTCCACAGCTCATTAGAGCTCCACCCAGCAGAAAAGCCGATCTTTCTCTGTCTTATGCAGCTGCTTTTTGGCTACATGGTTCATCAATAAATGCACAAGATGAGAGGCTCCTACAAGAGTATCTTACCTGCATGTCAGAGCCTGGCAAGCTACCTGAATCATATTTGATATGCCAAAAACAAGTAACAACTTTAGACCTCATTCCCACGTCCTGATGGATTGGTTTGAGGCGCTTCATGTTCCTGTAGTAAGCAGATGTCCTTGGGCTACACTAGCATGTGACAGGACGTATGGAGATGTTACTGGTGCCCGCTCGAGCAAATCAAACAATGGGAAGACAAATGATACAAGTAATTCATAACTTCATTTTTCTAACAGCTGTATAGTATTCCATTGTGTAGATGTACCAAAGTGTTTTTATCCAGTCATCAGTTCTCAGGCATTCTGGTTGTTTCCATACTCTGGCCATTGTGAATAGTGTTGCTATGAAAATAAAAGGAGCACAGGTTTTTCTACCAATAGAAAAATGGGTAAATACATTGTGATATATTCATGCAATATAGTATCATTCACCAATAAATACAAACAGATCACCGATAAAATCAAGAGAAAATAGATGCAGAGATATCAGACTATGTGAAAAAATGCGCTGTAAAGGTGACACACAGTATATGAGTCTATTTACATATGACTTCTTTTAGAATTGATTTACTTTGGGGAGTGGATTCAAATAGGAAGTTGGTAGGGTGATGTATAAGTTTTTTATTTTGTTTTGTTTTGGTGACACAGATCCAGCAGCCAAAGTGCATGTTTTTCTTGCAAGTAATGAAAATGTTTACTTAAGATTTCTGTATTTTGAGGGGTCAGGAGAGATAGTATAGTGGTTAAAGCATTTGTCTTGCATACTGCCAAGCCAAATTTGATACCCAGCACTACAAATATTTCCCTGAGCAATTCCAGCCATAATCCCTGAGCTCAGAGCCAGGAGTAAGGCATGATTCCCTCTGAGCAAGGCACACACCCCCAACTCTAAGACCAGGTGTTAAGGCATTTACATTAAGGCCATCCCCAGTTGGAATCCTCATCATCACCTGAAATAATTCCTGAGCAAACCAGAGAAAATCCTGAACACAGTTGTGTGTGGCCCAAATATCTCCCCTACCACTTAAAACATTCTGAGTCAGCACATGAAAACTTTACCCAAATTTTCTGCTTAAACATGGAATCACAAAAGAATGACAGAGGCTGCAGAGATTACACAGCAGCTAAGGCATGCTGTGTAATGCATATGCGGCTACCCTAGGTTTGATCCTCAGAACCACGCATTTCCAATGAATACCATGAGTAATGCCTGAACCACAGTAAAAAGTAAGCCTTAAAGCATCACTGGGTGTGGCTCAAAAACCTCCTAAAAATTGATGTCTTGAATTCTAGTAATGACCCATATGCCAGCATTTAGGAGGAGTAGCAGTGATGCCTGCAATTTACTTTGAAATATGTCTGAAAACAAGATGAAGAGAGGGATGAAAGATGCCCAGTGGTGGGTATATGACCATTCACCATGAATTTCATTCAACGTTTTTGCATGGATACACATTTCTCTTAACAAACTGTAGTCCCTAAAGATATCTAAAATAGAGTATTTAACAACAGCTAAAAGGGAAAAGTTAAAAAAAGAAGACAGAAGTTTTAACTTCTTTAGATGGCAGCCATGAGCTCGGCACAGTTTTATGTCTAAATTTCCTTATTTGAGGCCTGCATTGATATTACAGTGGGTAGGGCATATGCCTTGCATGTGGTCAACCCAGGTTTGATCCCCAGCATTCCAATATGGTCTCCAGAGTCGGCCCTGAGTAAGGCCTGAGCATGTCTGAGTGTGACCCAAGCTCCCTTCCCCCAATTCCACTATAAGCTATTAATGATCAATAATAACCATTATGTAGGACTGTCAAAGGATTATCATTGATAATACATGTGAAGAATAGTGGCTGGCATAAATCATAACTGAGTAAATGTTTGAGTTGCTATTTTTAGTGAGCACAAAGTGCCTGTGGCCATAAACCCACCAAAAGAAAATGTCTCAGAAACAGAAGAAGACAATGTTTGCACACCCTGTTGAAGCAGTTTTGGCATATATAAAATCATGTTCAGTGTGATTTTTCCCCCTAAGTGTGAATATCATTTATTAGGACCCCAACATGAGGAAGCTAGATGAAAGGACTCACTATATTTTTAAACACTCATAAAACATATTTTTAGAAATGGCATTTCCTTGTCTTCTATTCCAGGAAAATACTAACACACAGCATGCAGCACACTGGGCCCAGAAAAAAACCCTGCCAGATGCCATAGCAATAAATAGAGCAGGGCCTTGGAGAGGAAATGGAAAACGCGAACATGGAGAGTTACGTCTCTAATACCCTTCCCATCTGGTATTTAGTCCAGTGAAGTTATGGGACTTTCGAAAATTCACCTCTGTGGGCCACATTTAATTAATTTTCTTATTTATTTGTTGAGCAGACATTTAAATCACTGGGACCTATGGGCAAAGTTCTATGCAGGCCCTTCAGGACCTAAGCAAAATGAAACTGGTAAGGTAATTTCAGAGAAAAATAAGTTCTAAAGTGCAGTATAATGAAAGGTGAGGACTATTTACGTCCGACCACCTCCTTTTTCAATACTCATTTAAAAAATACATCTTTAGAGTTTTCCATCACTAGTGAAGCAACAACAATGCTTTCACAAATGACAGGAATTCTCAGATGGGAAAAAAAAAACAAAGTTCTAGGTGGGTTATGACTTACTTCACTAAGAAAGGTGTAAGTAAACATATATTTTCATGAATTATGACTTCAAGAGTATTAAAGTACCACCATTTTTATAAATAGATATGTAGATAGAAGAGAAATTTCCTAAAATAAAACCCTTCACTTTCAATTTAGTCAACTTTCTGAGAAGAAAATGGAGCTGCAGAAAGTTACCAAATGTAGATATCTCGAGCTAGCTCTAAGAAACTGCAATTAATGGATTTTACCCACAATCATAAAACAGCAAAAAAATACTTTTAAGTTAAAAGTACATTCCATTCCCGTAACTCATCTTTATTTGGTGATTATATGCTCTCTACTAAAATTTAAGAGTGGAATTTCGAACAGTAGTGACATTGTTCAGTAAATAGTCCCTTGTGTGAAAAATTTGAAGTGACTGCTAATGGGCCCAGACATTTTATCTGGAAAGCCTTTGCTTATAGTATTTATTCAAACGTTGTCCATCACATTTTTAGAAAGGGCTTAGAAAAGCATCTTTCTCATGAAAAATAAGTTCTCTACTTGGGTCTGTTTAAAAGGAATTCCCTTTCTTGCCTCCAGCACTTGTGTAAGCTGTGTGCAGAAGCACACACACACACACACACACACACACACACACACACACACACTGTGCTATCAATAGAAGTTAAAAATAAAATTAAATAAGCAACATCTGCATGTCAAATTCTGGGACGACAGCAGAGTGAAGGCACACTTCAGTTGCCTCCCCATCCCTGAGGTTTTCCTCTCACTTATCTATGACCAGGTAATGTCCCTGATCCATGACCTCCTTCAGTGGAGACAGAGGGAGACAGGGACTCTACTTTTTTCACACCTTATTATTCTTTCCCTTGAGTAAAAGCCTGCTGTTAAGAGAAAATAAGATGTTCTATGTAAATGAAATTACTCAGTCACTTGTAAATCATCTTTCAAAGGAATTCACCAATCCAGCTGCAATCTTAAAATAGCTTTCAAATTTAACTAGCAGAAAATTTGTCAAAGGAGTATACCAAGAGACCTATATATTTAAATAAAAATTACTACCAATTTTTAGGGTGAATCCACTGTTTTCTAAGTTAATGCCAGTTGCTTAAGAAGCTAAAAAGGGAAACTTCCACTATTTTTTCAGTATACATTATCTGAGTGCAAAGTTCCTAGGGATTCATAAAGCACAGATTGGTGGTTATTAGTGTTGAGGCTTTTATCAGTGATGAGCTTACAGTAGAGTATTTACTTGAAAATATGTAATTGTCTTTGAAATGAAACATCACATAATTCTAACAAGGGCTCTCTAGTTCATTCAAATTAGGGAGGTTTCCCTGGACTCATTTTGTCTCTTTCACAAGTATCCTTGAGATCCTCCGTCCTTAATTATTTATGTGCAAGTCTCATGCATTAAGAGTACACTTGAAATTTACAATTTTTCAAATTTCCCAACATGAATTAGCTTTGTTTTCTGCTATATCTGTTTACCTAATTTTGTCTTCGATACTTTGAGGAATAATGCATTGCTTAACTTATTTTACATAGCTATTTTCTGGTATTAAAGAATCTAAAAGCTGGTTTCAATTTACATAAAATAAATTTACTGATCTAATCTGAATTTTCAAAATGCTTTTTTTACTCTTCTCCAATTCATTTCAAATGTTAACGGATGCTTCCTCAAATTCTGTTTAAAGCATAAGCTATAGCTTTAAGGCCAATATTCTTTTGTTGCAGCAGTGGATGAACTAGGTATTCCACCTACCCCTTTGGAGATCAAGCCCAAGGCTTCTCACCAGCAAAGCATGTGCTCTGCCACCAAGCCACAACCTATGGTCCTGTCAATATTCTTTTAGCCATCAATGGCCCGTTTGTCTTCTTTTTCCCCTGAAATTCTAAGGCCTCTCATGTAAAAGGAAATATTGAGAGATGAAATTACTGGAAATGTTAATTCTCTTCATTTATTTTCCCTCCTAAATGGTGCCTAGGGGCAATTGGGATATACCCAGTGATTCTGAGGTCATCCTAGCCTCAACTGCTGTTCACAGCTTGGGCCTCACAGCGGTGGGCACTATCAGAGCTACTCTGAACCACACCTGGAAAAGCCAGAGACCTTCAGGATGAGAACCCTGGACTCCTAGAAAACATACCCAGCGGTGCTTGCAAGGCCATGTGGCGTCTGTGATTGGGTCAGGCAAATGTGTGTACTAACCCCTGTACTGTCGCCATCTCCCTAAACCCTGAGCACGGATCTTAATAGCCTCTACAACTTCATCTCTTGCTGTCATCATATCCCAGCTACTCCACTCTTGCTCCTGAGAGAGCCGCCTTGCAGAGGGAGAGGGAGAAGCAAGGGAGACTTTGGAGCTGGTGATAACTTGAGCTGAAATCTGATGCAAGAACTTGGAGACAGACAGATCAGTGGCATGATTTTCTAAAGTGAAATACACCAGAAAAAAATTTCCAATTCTCTGGAATTTCACTTTATTATTGATAAAAATGACATGTGAGAATCCAATGCTACCTACAGACCTATCACTATGCTGGCATTGATAAAAAACAGATTCTATTAGAAAAATGGCACAGATAACATCATAAGGGAATATTAGTATTACTAGAACAATCACTGAAAAACATAGGTGAAGCAACACAGATACACTTTCTTCCCTTAATCACACAAAAACTAAATCCTGAGTAATATGGTAATGCCCAGTAGAGCTGCTGTAGGTAATGCATGCAAGAATTTATAAAGAAGCTCTATTTTCTAAGGTCTTATATTCAGTGATAAAAGACTGCTGAAAACTGAACATGGTACAAAGCTTAGTAGACTCCATCAAATATAACAAAAATAAATAAAAGGCAGGTAAATATCCTATACATTTGACTTTCAGAAATGATTATAATCGTTGTTTCCAAGGAAAGCTAAATTAAACTCTCAATATTTATCAAGCTCTTTATAGAGACATTTGTATTTGGTATGTTGTAAGATAATTTGCCATGGAATAATATCTAGCATCTTGGCAGAGAATAGATAATTAAACTTAGCCAAGGGCTCTGTCAGCATTAGAAATAACTGCTCTTACATCTGAATTTTTTGAGTACCTTTTTTTTAATGGTGTCATCCATCTCAGATCACAATCCTAAAAATACATATAAATGAACCACCAGAAAGTCAACAAAACTTTAGTATCTTAGAACAGTGAGTCAAGAATAAAATTTGGAGACAGTTTCAATGCAAAGGTATATAGCTCTGAAATTTTTAAGGGAGTCAAGACTTCTTAAACAAACTGGGAATCCCAAATAGATCCTTTAATTTAATCAATTCTTAGAAATTGATGGTCTGAGTGATTTTCACATTTTGTTGTTATACCTCATTTTTCAACCCCAGAAAGTAAAACCATTGAAGTGAAAAGTTCTTGTAGATCAGAAAATTCAAAACTTAGTTGGCCTAACACCCCACCCCACCCCTTTTCAGGAAAATCAGCATTCCTCTTCCTAAAATCTACCTTCCCTAAGCAAGCACACAGAAAGTGTCCCCAGAGTGAAATCAAAGCTACCACCAACCACCTGGATAGTTCCAACCTCCAGTCCTGGGTGTGTGCAGGGTACTATCAACTTTGGGGAAAAGTGCCTAGGAAAGCAAACACAGATACAAGTGAAATGACTATACAACCCCTACAAATATTTAGTAGTGAAACCTCTGGATACATTTATTACTTAATTCATTCAAAAATTATGTAGCACATGCTAGGAAAAAGAAAACCACTCACAAAACAAACTCTGGAAACTAAAACAAAATACAAATACATATTCATTGGATAATTTTTGATAGCTTCACATTTTGAAGGGAACAGACGATACACAAACATTTAACTTGATTTAAATTTAGAAATTTCTAGCACTGTAGCAAACGTTTTAAAAAATCATGCATCTTGCAGATGGGAGTGATAGTAAAGTGAATAGGGGAACATTCTTTGCATGTGGCAAACCCAGGTTCAATCCCCTGCATCCCATATGGTCCCTGAGTCTGCCCGGATAGTGCAGAGGCAGGAGTAAGCTGTGAGCACCACAGAGCGCAGTCCAAATTTTTTTTTTCAATTTTGAAAAAGTGCACATTTTTGAAAGTTTGTATGAAACTGAGAGATAAAAGCACATTTTTGGGCTTGGGTTAATGAGAACAAAGGCCTCCCCAGTCATCTGACAGTGAAGGATGGAGTTCAGAACACGCAAAGGTGCTAGGAAGAAATTCTCATGGATGCCAATGGAACTATAGAGGTTAAAGACAAAGCAATCTTCTTTTCTTCTCTCCTTTGCTTGTATCTTCTCTACTATCCTTCTATTTCCTCAATATAGTTGTCGGGGTGTACCTGTGTCTTAGGCTCAAGCATTCCTGGGCTTGAAACCTAAGACACAGGTACACCAGTTCCAGAGGCCCCATTCACTCTCAATGGAACAAACATCTCTGAATGCAGCAGTTATGAGTACCTAGGTCGAGAAGTCAACATGATGAACGACCTAAAACCTGAGCTGCGCAGGAGGAAGAGAGCGGCATGGAATGCCTTCAAAGGCATCGAAGAAATAGCTAAAAGGACAAAGAACCTCCGGCTCCGGGCACATCTCTTCGACTCCACCGTTCTCCCTGCATTAACATACGCCTCAGAGACCTGGGCCCTACGAAAGCAGGATGAGAATGCTATTCGGGGCTCCCAGAGAGGCATCGAAAGAGCTATGCTTGGAATATCACGTCTCACTCAAGTGAGAGAAGGAATCGGAGTTCTGACCTCCGTCGCTATTCCAGAATCAGGGACGCTGTCTCGTTTGCCAAGACATCGAAAATCAGATGGGCTGGTCATGTAATGCGATTTGGAGACAACCGCTGGACTAGAGCCGTTACTGACTGGATCCCACGGGATGTCAAAAGATCACGTGGCCGCCCACCTACAAGATGGTCAGACTTCCTTGTTAAGACCCTGAAGGAACGGTTTGAGGCTCTTCATATTCCTGAATCAAACAGATGCCATTGGGCTACATTGGCACGTGATAGGGTCCAATGGAAATGTTACTGGCGCCCGCTCGAGCAAATCGATGAATAACGGGATTCAAGTGATCAAGTGATCAAGTTGTCGGGGAGCCGCTGGGGTACCTAACAGTATCTGGACAGAAGTTACCTTCTTCCTCTGAGGTTGCCGGGAAACATGAAAACTCACGAGTCTGGCACAGTTCCAAAAAAAGCTTTTAATAGTGCAAAAGCTCTAACACCATAATCTAATATAATGAAAGAACTCTAGCTCTGGTCAGAACTTAGACCATACAAGAGAGTCCAAGTCTCCCACCAAAGAGAGAGGATCTCACCCGAGAAGAGTCCTACCAAAAGAAGGGGAAGGGGCGAGTGCCTCAAGTCAGTCCCCTTATATACACCAAAGTAATCCTAACTGTTGACAGGGAGGGTCCTGTCAACAAAGAACCCTAAACAGCTTCTAGATAGTAGAAGATGGTAGAAGGGTGGCGCCACATCCTATTATAGGTAAGCCAAGGACTAATCCCTTCTTCTGAGATTATTTCTTATGTAAAATACTTGATTTTACATAAGAAATAATCTTAATTTTATGGGCTTCATATAATCTAGATGGTACCCACAAGGTCCTTCTTAATTATTATCTGCACCAGGGTGATTCTGAGTATCTTGTTCTCCATATGCTGAAAGGGTCACACTCACCTGCTTGAGGGCAAAGTAGTATGATCCTTCCTTAACCTTAAACAATAGTCTCAACGTAGTCAGGGTGGCAGTCTCCTGGTAAATTTTAACTGTCCCACACTGGGTGCAGTGGATATAAAGAGGAGCTGTGCCCAATCTAGAAAACATAGAAGTCTTAGTAGATGTATAATAAGTCAGAAGGTATTCAGAATCAAGATGACTTCTGTAACTGCCACACCCTCTATCAGTGTTTAGATAGAAGAGATCTCATTAGAATGAACCTTGGCTTAAGAACATGTGAGTAGATTAAGCTGTGAGTGGGTAAAACAGCAAAGCTCCCAAGCTAGCTAAGCCTGTCATCCAACAGTAGGCACAATGTGATTCAACTGAAATGGAACTGGTAAATTCACTTTAGAAATTGCTTATAAGAAAACCCAGTAGAAAAGAACACAGTTATAACTAATAGTAACAATAAAAAGGACAAAACTACTAATAATGAGAAGACAGTAAAAGGCTAACAAGTAGAGCAAAATTCAAGGAACAGAACTTTCCAATTACCCATTCTATTCTAGGTAGGATACAGCTCACATGGTGAACTCAAGTAGGCTGTTGAGTAATGAGATGGGTGCAGGAAGAAGGCTGTTCAGAGTAAACAAGAGCCTGGTAAATTCTCTATTTTGAGAAGAGAGAAACCCTTCATTTGTGGAAAACTATACAACAATCAACTACTATGAATGAGCAAGATGTCCATATATCAGCAGATAAATTCTGAAATAATTATAATGCTGATGAAAAACAAGTGGCAAATGAATAAACTCAGTATTGTGTCAGCTATGTAAACATAAAGATGCTTTTGATTTTATTATCTTATTTTTTATTTTTTATAAATTTTTTATTAATAGTGCAAGAGTTCCACGCAAAGTAAGGCATACACAACAACAATCATTATAGTTATAATATCTCTAGAGCAAAGGAATGAACAGAAAGGATAGCGATTATTTTTAACACTAAGAAACTGAGATCCAAAGCAAATATGATAAGATAGCATCAATTTTTGGAACAGGGGTTTGATTCATAAGTTTTATTATCTTTGTTATGATTAAATTGCTTCATAGTCAAAATTAACATATTTTAAATTTGCTGTCTGTTTATAAGACAAACGCTATAGAAACAAGTAATTAAATGTGCTTTTGCAGTGAGTCCAATTTTCTTCTAAGCTAAGAATGTATGAAACCGATTATTTTCCATCCTTACTTTGTGCAATAATGGCGAGGTAATACAAAAGACTGACCTTGATGTGATAAGTTAGTGGCACATCTGGCAAATTGATACTGATTTCCAATTGGAAATGAAGGATCTGAACATTATTATATTGAATATTCTAGTTTTAAAAGAATATTTAAATTCACAGCTTATTTGTAAACATTATTCTACTTCTCCTGTATCAGGTATCAGTGTGAAGTTTATAGGACAACATTATTAGATAACACATTTTTATTGCTGTTAAAATATGTAATGAAAGTCTAGGTTTGGGAATAACATTTTACTAATTTAAAGTACCTATTCAGTGGGTAGGATCACAACAGACTGAAGAAAAAAAACTCATGAAGATTTCCTTCTCTTTTAAAAATCACCACAGAACATTTTCTAATACATTTACACCAAATTCAAAGAGTGCTAGAGGATTACTAGCAGAAAGGAGACCCACCTACATTTTAGCAAATCTGGATCACATGCAACTCTCAGAATTAATGGCAAGACGCCAAAGAGCTTCATTTAAAAACCAGAGTAATAACTAAAGCTCAAGTCTTTCACTAGTGAAGCCACAGTCACCGGGATATAGTGTTAAACATGGGGGTTGGAAATTGACCGCAGACCTGGGTGATATTGTGCCGCTCACATTTCCCCCCCTGAAAACAGTCTTCACACAAGAGGATTAGATATATACCCACAATAAGAGGGAATATTGACCTATAATTTTCAATATTATACCCTTGTATTTTTATTATATGCTATTTTTCAACTCACACAGAAACGTGTTCTCATAAAGCTAATATTTATTCTTCCATCTTTATAGAGTGAGTAATGTGTTTCAGGAAATGAGAAACCCTGAGAAGTCAAATATAACGTGGTGTCCTGTGCACAAAGGAAGATAGAGCGGGAAAATCACCAGATGTCAGAAATCTGCCTCAGGAATTCAGTAATAAAGCTTCAAATAATGTAGCATCCAGTCAGATAAGGGGAAGCCTTGGTGTTATTTTTATCCAGAATGTAGCCTCTTTTTATAGATGAGTAACATTATCATGCAGGATTCCTAATTTTACTAGAAAGCAAAGTAAAATTCTTCAGGTATATTTTTATTTCAACCCTAATCTTAACTATTTGTATTCTAAGACTGATATTAAGTATAAATTACTCTAACAAAAGACCTGAGACACTCCTGAATATTAGAACTGAATATTCAGTCATAAGCTTCTCTACTTTCGCCAGGTAAGTAGCTTCTGTACTACAAAATTCAATAATTTATCATGTTAAATCTAAAGAAACAGTAGAGAAATTCATAAAAAAATGTATTATATCTTAAGAAATCAGAACCTTAACTTCTGTGGGGTCAATTTCTCTAATACCAATTACTTTTGTATTCTCTCTTTCAATTTGTAATTTCACTAAATAAGTTAAGGAATGTAATTTTCAAGTCATTTCCTCTTTCCCTTTTTTTTTCTTTTGCAAGCATGCATGAGGAATGAAGTAGGAGCTGCCAAGAAGTAAGAGCAAGAAAACAAAAATCATGATGGATGATAGTACAGATAGAAAGACAACTGGGGTTCAAAGGAGAAATGCTGTCAACTAAAATCAAAGGCCCCTGCGCTTCCTACGAACTTCTACATTTGACAGACCCTGTGACATAGATGGAAAAGACCATCGAAACAAGGGTCCATGGTGAAACGCAACTGAAAAATAATCCTTTGTTGCTTACCTTTTCTTCACTATTTACCAAGATTTTTCTACCCATTCAGTGGCTGAGCTGAGGCATAATTTCCCCTGGGGTCCAAGCTCTGTTCTGTCCATACGTATGTTTCCCTTCCAAACAACAGCAATCACCCTTAAACATGCACCCAAAATTCTGGTTCTCCAAAAGCATGTCCAAATATACAGTTGTATTATTGCTTTAACAACTAAAAGAAACATGGACGCCTAGGTAGCAGCGAGACACAATGGCAAGACAGTGGCCCCCAGAGTTGTTAAAGGCTGGGGTCTGAGGACAGCTCTGCCCTTCACTCAGTCCTGCCAACATGAACTTTTTCAGCTCTAAGTGAGGTGCCTATAATCAGAGTATCCAGGTCCTTCTTGTGGGAAAGTGTAAAAGCACTATGAGTCTGATTACCACAAAAGGGACAAAGGATACTTAGTTATGAAGGTTGGAAAACAGATTCACAATTGGTTTCAGACAGTACCACAGTGGTTATGATTAAAGCCTGGGGAGAAACATTTACATAATGTCTCAAGTCTTTTCAGCACTTTTGTTACTCCAGATATTCAGTTTCAACTACCTGGCAATATAGCATATAGCTGGCAGGCTGGACAGTTCAACATGGAAAGTCAACCACCCTCTCCTTCAACACAGAGCACATGTCCCCAGATCCAAGTGAATCATTCATGAGGACCGACAATGAAGGGTGCAGTGGGAAAACTGGAAAGCAGCCCAGTACTGCAGTAAAATCTACTTGGATTTCTCAGTGGAAATAAAAGAAATAAAAAACCCAACAACCCCACAGTAAAGGGCTATTAGGTGAGAAAACATTTGTCACAGTGGACAGAATAAAAGTCCAACCAAATGAAATAAGTGCCTGTGGAAAAAAGATGTGTCATTCCAGAGAAAAAACAAAGTTTCTACTCTCTTGTTCTTGAATTTTTTGGCCATTCAGTGTACCAGGCCATATCCTACTTCTTTTTATTTTTTTATCGATGGCACATACAGGATTGAATTAAGCCACTGGGTAAGACTTTGGGAAAAAAAAATTTTCAGAATAAAAGAATTTCACTCAGTACTTTTTTTGACAGAAAAACACACTTCCAAAATAAAATTCTTGTCCTGCTTTCAATCCTCTTCCTTGAATAAGCAACTATGATTGGTGATTTTTCTAGCTGTTTATATGCATACACTGAAACAACAAACACAATCCTGTTCTATCATTAAATATCAGAGGCAAATACCCAGCGGCAGAACTAAACACACCCTTGTCACTGAGGAATAATGTCCATTTATCTATGACTGTTCACAAATAGAAAGCACTTAAAATATGATATATGTAGACAATAATGTAATTTATTGAATCTATCTCTTTGGAATTAGTGAATATGGAAATACATTTTTTCTAAGGTCAATATTTTTCTATTTCTAATATCCTTGCACCATCCCACAGAGTACCCCAAAACATAAGAAGTAGCATATCAACTTTCTTTACATTTCTAGTCACTCTCAATGAAATCAAGGGATTACAATCAACGTACAATCTAAACCCAGAGATTGTACTGCAATTGAATATGACTATGATGCATTTTAAGAGATCACTCAATATTAATGATATCTTAAGTAAAGGAATGGAAAAATTAGCACAAACCTTAGTACTGCCAATAGACCAGAAGACAAGTGTGTTCTTTGGGGACTCTTTTTTCAGAAAGTTGTCTCAAAGTGGAAGCAGTTCACAAAGAAAGTCTTGTTGAAGACAGGGTGGACTGGACACGGCAGGTGCTTCTGAAACAAAGAAAAAAGTATCACTAGGTTGCGCCAAGGTACTACCACTGCCATTCCTACTACCACTGTCAGAAAGTGCTGCGCCAGCAAAATTGGGTAATTGGTGAATAAGGAACCTGGGTGGGGCTGGGTGAGCGGTTTAAGTGGTAGAGCACATGTCCCGCAAGTGCGAAGCCCTGGGTTCCTGCCGCTGAAGGTCCAAGAGCACCCATGGGTATAGACCAAGCAATAAGACATTAACAAATCGATGGCACTAATTTGTATTTTTCTCCCTACCATCTTATTTCATTCATAAATGGTAAGACAAGAATTAATTTTTCAGCAGCTATTTAGAAATTTCTAAAAGTCGGGGGCATTTCATAAGTTACCTGTGCTTCCCGCAACCTGTGCAAGCTACGACCAAAGACCTGTGCAGGGGTAAAGGCAATGAGGTGGCAGCATGTGACAGTACCGAGACTTGGTGCTCTGTACGGGACTTTGTTGATGATTTTTTCCCTTTATTTAATTTATTTTTTATTATACCACTGTGAGATACACAGTTACAAAGATGTTCACAGGACTTTGCGCATACATTCTTTCCCATGAGTGTAAGCCTGTGATGGCAGAGTGCTGGCTCTCCGCACAGCTTCCAGAGCCAGGTTTAAACCCGGGCCTATAGAAGCCCAAAGGCTCCAAGACTGACACTTTTCTGCATTCCATTCTGTGACTTGTGGTTTAGGAAAGTGTTTCACAAATGTAATGGCCCTGAAGAACAGGGATTATATAGTCAATAATGCCCATATCATGAGGTTGAATTTTCTTTCCTAATTAGCTTTAGCTCAAACCTTTTCTTATTCGGCTAGATCCACAGAGCTGTAAACAATGCACATTTCTCACATCTCTCTTCTTTATGCAAGAACAGGATCTGACTGGACAGGTAGCAAGTCCTGGGTAAGAGTATGGGTTTGTGTTCTGAGTTATCAGGAGCAGCACAGACCTCATGTCTTCCCCCATCTCTCTGCATAGTCCATGGTCTATCCCAGTACCTCTCACTGTCCTGGGAAGGAGAACAATGCCCACCGAAATACACCCACCAACTTTTTGATGTACCTGAGTGAATTCTACAGTTCAGTGTATCCCAAGAGAGATACCACTGTTTCTCCTTGTGACTATGTGTCAGGAACAGCCACGGGGGCAGAATGAGGCTCAGTAGGTCTCCTAGAACTGTGTCAGTCCAGTCAAGAAGCGACAAGTTAGTGATGGCCTCATTCCCACAAACACGCATGTTCTTACTTTCCGTCCCTACATGTTGTCACTATCCACCCACTTAGCAACTCAATGTTACCGTCAAAGTTCCAGCTTTAAATGTAAGGAACTTCAGTGTTATCCTCAAATGGCCCCTCATTGGGAAATGCTTTAGGAAGACTAGAAATGATGGGGTGGGAAGGTCCCATTCAGATTAAATTTTCATTCATTCAACAACAAAAGCTTAGTTGTAAATAGAGAAATGGGGAGAAATGACTGATAACCTTTCCAAAGTTCGGCATGACAGGAGTTTGTGATGATAACATGGTGAGGGGTATGGTGCGCACAGAACTAGGTGGAGAAATGAGCACAGAGTAGTGCATCCTGAATAAAAGGGAGGGGGACTTGGAAAAGATCAGAGAGAGAAAGATATCTGAGAAAGTAAGAGAGACAGAGGAGAAAGAGGAAGAAAGAAGAGAGAGAGATTTCTGGTCCCCAGAAATCTCTGGGGAGAGAGAGATTTCTGCCCAGAGAGAGATTTCTGGGCAGAAAGGCTCCTGCCTTTTCTAACTGAAAAGGCAGGAGGACAAAATAAATAGAAACCAGAAATAAACCATTCTATTTCCTTCATTCAACTGAAAAGCAAAATATCAGTTTATAGGATGAAACCTGAAGGTCCCATTTTCAAAAACATTCAGTGGGAATTGTCACTCAGCCATTACGTTTTGTATACTTAGGGAGCCAACTGAAAAGTGTGGAAAATTTCGGGAATAATAAAAGCTGCAAAATGATCTTCCCTTCAAGCATCCTACTGCCTAGTAGAGGACTGCAGTTAGGAGACAAAAATGAAAAATAATAACTGGGACTAATCAGTGGTTTAAAGAATGGAGTTGGGCACCAGACTGCCTGGAGGTTTCCCTGCTTCATCACATAGCAGCTCTAAGACTGGCGGCAAAGTACTTAAACTCCTTAACCTTAGGGTCATCATCTGCAAAATGCTGAAATGATATTTTCCTCACAAGTTGTGGGCAGGGTTAAGTAAGATAACCTGTGTAAGATGCTCAGCACAAGGAACAGATCACAGAAGAACTTGCCAGGTAGTTAGAGAGGGAAAGAGAAAGAAGAAAAATGAAGAAAGGAAAGAAGAGGAGGCGGGTGCAGAATGCACAATAGTTGCAATAGCTACAGTTAGATGACGGAATGTAAAAGACAATGACAACATCAGCAAGGTTTGACAGCCTTAGACAAGTTACTTGAGACGAAGAGAATAAAGAAAGCATCAATGAGGAAGAAGCATTTAAGATTCAAATGTAAGTGGGGCTGGAAAGACAGACAGTACAGTGGGTAGGGTGCTTGCCTGACATGTGGTAGACTTGGGTTCTGTGTCCTGGCCGGTGACAGGCATGATCTCTGAGCACAGAGACAGGAGTAAGCCCTGAGAATGGCCCGGTGTGGTCCAAAATGAACAAGAAAACAATCAACCATAACTAAAAAATCACAAATGATTAGGTTTTGATAGAAATTCTCTGCTGAATATTAAATTAGAAAACTGAGCTTCTTCAGTGAAAAGAACAAATAGGCATAGAAAATGAGATATTATTTCCCAAGATGTAATATGAAAGTAGATATCTTCCCTAACAACATAGCCAGGGGAACAGTTCAAAGAAGAAACCTGTGCCTTGCCAGGAACAAAGATACAACAATCCCACGGGACCCTCCTCTATTCAACTCTAACCCAAAATGACACCTTGGTCTCTAACAGGACTTGGCAAACTCCAGAAATACCATTTTTACACTTAGTTTCAAATTTAAATCACTGAGTTTGAGATACAAACCTCTCGTGTGACCTTACCGGGGACTATGCAAGAAAACAGGCCTGTCACTGTGTCGGAAGCTGCCCCCCTTTCCTTCGGAAAGCACAAAGGGAAGATGTACTCCATTGTGGCAAGCACAGAACCACAAAATTAGAGACTCATGACTGTGGCCGTAAGTCTCTAAAAGCAGTGAAAACAAAGACTCTGTTTGATTGTCGATCAGTCATTTAGAAATGTTTTCTTATCGCGCTAATGAACATTCCTATTTTCCCCATGTTCTGGCCTTCATTCAATTCAAAAGAAGCTTGGCAGGCATCTCATCACTTATGAATTTAAAAGAGTCCCTCTGAATAACTCTTTTTCAATGGCTTGCCGAACCACACTACTTTGTTCTTGCCAGACTTGCACAGTACTTGCCGGACAGAAGAGCTCAAAGCTCAGAGGGCCTGAGCTCTCAGCACTGGGCCTGCTTCCCAGGCCTGGGAAGTCTGTTTACAGGGCATGAACCTGTAAAAGAGCTAGTGGCAGGATGCCCTCCTCACGCTTCCTTACCCCTTCTAATAAATTACGAAATCCTCTCGAACTTTCCACTCTTCGAACACATGGCCTTACGCTCTAAGTGTCTAGTTGGTGCTCCTTTCTTAAGTCTATTCTGAATACAGAAGAGTTGTTGCAATGCTCTCTTCACTGGGCACACGGTGAAAAGGATCTGAACAAACAAAAGCAAAAGAACCTACGAGGACTCCCTATTTTATTAGCGTTGTTCCCACTATTCCCCTAACCTTAAAACAGACTATATATATCTGACCCAAATCCTGGGGTCAAATACAAACGATCTACCCAGAGATGACAGTGGATCTCAGCAAGGTCTCCCCACTGGCTATGCTTCTGGTGCTCCTCAGCTGAGTGTGGTGGGTGTTAGCGGTTAAGAACTACTGACAACTCTCCTCCAGGTTTCCCAGCTTGCCCTGCCTGGCACTGTAGGCACCATCGCTCTCTAGATTCCTGTGCATGTGGGTGAGACACGAGACCTGGTGACTCGTGAAAAGAATATGGAGAAAATGATGGGAAGTGAAAGCTCTTTTGCTCCTTGACACTGGTGATGTCTCTGCCATGCCTGGACTGTCCTCTAGAGTGGGCCCCTCGGCAAGGACTGAGGGGCAGCAAAAAACAGGGTTTAGTGAGTCCAAGAAAGCCTGATCAATAGCTACTGTCAGTGGGACTTTCTGTTTCAGAGGGGCCTGTCTGAATTGAGCAGGGGGTACAGTCGCTTCCCCAGGCTGGATGACAGTCTGGCTGAACCCTGAACTAAAGCCGTGAGAGAAATTCTGAGCTGGAGCTCCCCCTAACCCAGAGTCACGCCAAGGTCCTTCTTCTTTTTTTATTGCTTATCTCATTTTTAAACTTTACTAAAACACTATGATTTACAAATTTCTTCACAGTACAAGCATTCACTGTTCAACACCAGTCCCACCACCCATGTGCCCCTACTGCCACCAAAGACCACAGCATATATGTGGAAAGATTTTGGTAAAGACCTGAAGACTTGGTTTACACGAGTCATCCTAAACAGGATTAGCAGAACACTAGATGAAGGACAACCATGCGAGCAAGCAGGTTTGCGGAAAGGATTCAGCACAATCGACCATATCCACACAGTAACCAAGCTCATTGAGGTTTGTAGGGAGTACAAGATGCCACTCTGTCTCACGTTCATTGATTTACAGAAAGCCTTTGATTCTGTGGAGACTGAAGCAGTCATCGAAGCCCTAGTCAAACAGGGTGTTCAAACCCAATACATCAAGATCCTTCGTGAGCTGTATTACGGATTCACCACCAGGATCTCACCATTCTACAAAGAAGTGATCATTGATGTCAAAAGAGGGGTTCGACAGGGTGATACCATCTCACCAAAACTCTTCAGTGCCACCCTCGAGAACATCATGAGACAATTAGAATGGGAAGGAATGGGAGTGAAGATAGATGGTCGGCAACTACACCACCTCCGCTTCGCTGATGACATCGTTCTAATAATACCAAACATTAGCCAAGCGGCACAAATGCTGGCTGACTTCGACCGAGAATGTGGAAAGGTAGGTCTACAGCTGAATCTGAAGAAAACTATGTTCATGAGAAATGAACTAGTTCCAGAGGCCCCATTCACTCTCAATGGAACAAACATCTCTGAATGCAGCAGTTATGTGTACCTAGGTCGAGAAGTCAACATGATGAACGACCTAAAACCTGAGCTGCGCAGGAGGAAGAGAGCGGCATGGAATGCCTTCAAAGGCATCGAAGAAATAGCTAAAAGGACAAAGAACCTCCGGCTCCGGGCACATCTCTTCGACTCCACCGTTCTCCCTGCATTAACATACGCCTCAGAGACCTGGGCCCTACGAAAGCAGGATGAGAATGCTATTCGGGTCTCCCAGAGAGGCATCGGGAAGAGCTATGCTTGGAATATCACGTCTCACTCAAGTGAGAGAAGGAATCGGAGTTCTGACCTCCGTCGCTATTCCAGAATCAGGGACGCTGTCTCGTTTGCCAAGACATCGAAAATCAGATGGGCTGGACATGTAATGCGATTTGGAGACAACCGCTGGACTAGAGCCGTTACCGACTGGATCCCACGGGATGTCAAAAGATCACGTGGCCGCCCACCTACAAGATGGTCAGACTTCCTTGTTAAGACCCTGAAGGAACGGTTTGAGGCTCTTCATATTCCTGAATCAAACAGATGCCATTGGGCTACATTGGCACGTGATAGGGTCCAATGGAAATGTTACTGGCGCCCGCTCGAGCAAATCGATGAATAACGGGATTCAAGTGATCAAGTGATCAAGTGAAAGACCTGATATCAAATTGGGCCATTTTGCTAAAATGGCAGCTGTGCACTGGTGGAAGTCGCTGTAGCAGTTGTGCCTTTGGTCAATCTCCTGGAGAGTTATTCATAAGTCCCAGTTCATGGTGGGTGGTGAATGGCATCTGCCCAACGTCCTTCCTCTAATGTTTAACCTCACCTATCAATTTGGCTACACTCTGGTCCCCAGACATTTGGTTCTAACTTCATGTATCAACTTGGCTATACTCGTACCCAGACACTTGGTCAAACAAAAGTGATATATGTTTAAAATAATATATGATATATTTAAACAGTATGGTTTTCTGAAAGGAGAGAATCCTACTACTTGCCCCTTGAGTTGTTGCAGGTATGGCTTCGGTGCCTGGCTGCGTTGGCAGGTGGCAGACAGGAGAGAAGCTTGTCTACACCTAGGGCTCTGCCCTATGGGCGCTGAACGGTTGATGATCTGACATAGAAAAGACTGACCCCTGGGATGAACCCAGAGTCACCTTAGAGCCTGGCAGGCTACCTATTGTGTATTCAATATGCCAAAAACAGTAACAATAATGGACCTCATTCCCAACAAATGGAGATGTTACTGGTGCCTGCTTGAGCAATCAATGAACAATGGGAAGACAAGTGACAAGTGATACAAGTGATGGTTATAAACAATACTAGGTACTTAAATATCTATTTGAAAATATATAGAAATAAGTAAATAAAATGAAATTTATGTATTAAATATAAATATTTTAATTTATATAAATATATAATATAGATATATTTGAAATGTATCATATATTTGCACTCTAAATCTATTGCATAGATTTAGGCTATGAAGGTGTGCACTATAGGTGATATAGTCTGTATCCCTTTTGGAAGCCTCTCAGCACTGCTCAAGGGGTAAAGCAGAGCAGACCAAGCTCTGGGCCTCTGGATGTAAAGCATGTGCTGTAGCCTTTGAGCCAAATCCCCAGCCCAGATGACATTAACTTTTAACCATCACATGCTGAGTTTAGCAGATTATCCCTCCTATTGGTGGTGAGATCATCTCATCAGTTGAAAGTCTTAAAAGAAGAAATACTCAGGTCTCCCAAGATAGAGAATTCTGCCGGCAAACTCTAGTGCAGACACAGCTTGTTCCTGCTGGCCTGCTCTGCAGACTACACATTTGCCAGAGTTCATAGCTGTATGTCCTAATTCCTTAAAATCAATCTCTTAATCTCTCTCTGTCTCTCTCTCCCTCCCTCTCCACTCTCTCTCCCTCCTTCTCTATCTCTAGGTAAGATATATAGATGTATGTTTAAATCAATATGCACCTATATTTCTATCCTTATATACATATATGCACATACATATAATATCTATACAAATATACATATATTTACATCTATAACTGTATCACTGTATCACTGTCTTCCCGTTGTTCATCGATTTGCTCGAACGGGCACCAGTAACATCTCCATACGTCCTATTGCAAGCAACTGTAACCCAAGGACATCTGCTTTATCCAACGACAGACAGGAAGAGCCTCAAACCATTCCTTCAGGTCATGGGAATGAGGTCTATAATTGTTACTGGTTTTTGGTATATCAAATATGTATGTATGTATATATATATATGTATATATATATATATTATACATGTGGATCCTTTTAGTTCTGTTTTTCTGAGGAATTTGCTGTTTCAGGGTAACTTGTTGACCAGCAACATATAAGTAAAATAACTAAAACTTACTTCTTCCTTACAGTCATTATTATATACATTTGTAATCACTATTTAAATGTCTCTCTAGTATAACTTCATGTTGGCATTCATTTGCTCTCTGTCAAAGAGGGGAGCATGTTGGTTATGCCTTCAACCAAGACTCTAGGTCTCAGGACCATTTCTTCTACTAGCCGAATCGATGAATAAGGAATAAAGCCTCAGAAGCAATAATCTTCAGTCTTCATGTAACAAAATAACAATAAAAAATACTTACACAAAAACCCAAATACCACAACAATGGAGAAATTCCCCATGGATTTTGTATTGTATACAATTAGACAACTGCAATAAAGGATACAAATAAAGTACAAAGTGACATATCTATTTTCTCAATAGTAAGGGAGAAGAAATGAGGTAAATTACAAAACAATTGGAATGGAAATTTTAGAGTTGGAGAATAAAACTAGAAAGGAATTCTAAGTTTACAAATTTGGAACTTTGCATACTGGCTTAAAGCTATTAGAAGTGTTGTGTTAGATGGACTTGTAAGTAGGAGTGTGGTTTATTTTTTCAAGATGAATGTGTTATCAGTGTTTAGACTAGAAAAAAATAGAGGACAGAGTAGTGAAAACAAAGGAAGTAGCTGACTATGTGTGGAACAAAATGGAACTAAAGAAGTATTACAAATTAGATGGAGTGCATGATAAGAGAAAACAATTAATGAAATATAAAAAGTTTGAAACTCGATATTGGATACTCTGTAAGAACACCGACAAATTCAAGGGAACACTGGTTTGTGTCTGCATGCCTTCAGAGCAGAAAGTGAGAGCTAAGCTTTGAGACATGCTGAATGCATCACATTCCTTCCCATATTTATGAATGCAAAACCAAAAAGCTAGATAAGCCTTACCCAAAGGTCAGTATGCAATATCAAAGTTTATCACTATTTTTAACTAGGATATAATTCATGCCTAGTAAAGTACACAGATCTTAAGTATACAGTTCAGTGGACTTTGTCAAATGGACACTAAGTAACCTGCATACCAGTTAAGATAAAGAACAATTTCATCACCTCCAAAAGTTCTTTTTTATTTTTATTATTTTAGCTTGAATTACTTTGAGATACAGTGAAAAACTGTTCATAATTGGTTTTAGTCATATAATGTTCCAACACCCATCCCTTCACCAGTGCACATTTCCCACCACCAATGTCCCCAGTTCCCTCCAGCATACTCCCCTACCCCCACCCCAGCCTACCTCAGAGGCAGGCACCTTTCTTCTCTCACCTCCAGAAAGTTCTTTCCAATCAAACCCTCCCAAAAGGAGAGTTTTGATTTCTCTCATCATAGCTAGCTTCACCCATAATTGAACTTCATATATAAGCAGTTATACAGTAATATATTTCTTTTATGTCAAGCTTCCTTAGTGCAACATAATGATTATCATTTATTCTTGTTGTTTAATCAATCAGCAGTTAACTCCTGAACATTATTCCACTGCATAAATGAATAGTACTATTTCATTTTATGAAGAAACATAATTTATCATACATTCTTTAGTTGATGAACATTGGAGTTGATTCAGCTTTTGAACACTAAAAACAAAACTATTGTGAAAACTTTACTCAAAGTTGGTTTGTGGATATATGCTTTTGTTTCTCTTCAGTAAATCACTAGGTGTGCGATTTCTCAAGAAGGTATACGTTTACGTCTGCAAGAAACCACCAGTTTTCCCAAAAGAAACATTCTAGTTTACACCTTTTGAGAGCTCCAGGTTTTCCACACCCTCATCAACATGTGTTGTTTTCAGCACTGATTTCATTTTTATCTATTCTAGCAGGAGTGAAATAATTCCTAAATTTGCATTTCCCACATGCAAATATATCATGATTACATCTTCAAAGATTTATAGTATGTTCTTTCTTGGTAAAGGTCTGGCTCAAGTCATTTGTCCATAAGAGAAGGGTTATTGTCATTTTTAAATTGTGCTATAAAGCTTGCATATTTTGGGATTCGGTTACATTGTCATAAATGTGTATCACAAATTAAGTTCCAGTTCATGCTTCCTTTATTAACAATGTATATATATGCATTAGAAAGAGTTTTTCACTTTGGTTAAGTTCAATTTCTTGACATTTTTCTAATATAATATTAACTAAACTTTGGATATAAGTAGAAACAATTACCATCCTTGTAAGATATTTTCCCACATAAATTTTCTTTGATGTAAACATTTTTTTCCTTTGATGTGATACACTTATGATCACTTATGAATTAACCTTTATGTGATGAAGTCCTTAACTTTCACTGCACCTTCATAAATTTAATGAATTAACATAGTACTCTTTCTTGATGAGGTTTTTTTCTTTTTAATCCCGTATAATGCTTTGGTGCTTTTCGTTTAAAAGCAGTAAATGATCTGTCTCTTTCTTGACAATCAATTCTACTCCTTTGATCTATTTGTCTGTCTTTATCCAACAACATTTTCATAATTATTGATGTTTTTATAGTAAATCTTATTATCGAAGAGAGTTCCCCAATATTGCCTTCTAATTTCAAAAACATTGACTCAATAAAAGCATAAAAAACAAAAACATATTTTGGTTATTCTGAGTCTTTATGTTTGGTATAAATTTTAAAATTAACTAGCCAATTTATAATAGCAAAAGCAAAGCAAATTAATAATATAAAATTAAAAATACTGGAACTATATTCAAATCAAGAGTAAGGGAAAGCCTCTTTCAAACAAGTGGTGTTGGGAAAATTTGGCAGCGACATGTAAAAAAATGAATTTGGACCTCTGTCTAACACCATGCACAAAAATCAGATCAAAATGGATTAACGATCTCAATATCAGACTTGAATCCATAAAGTACATTGAAGAAAATATAGGAAAAACCCTCCACGACATTGAAGTTAAACGCATCTTCAAAGGTGAAACATCACTAACAAAGCAACGAGAAGAAAAGATAAACATATGGGACTATATGAAACTAAAAAGTTTTTTGTACCTCAAAAGAAACAGTGACTAAGATACAAAAGCAGTCCACAGAATGGGAAAGAATATTCACCCAATACCCATCTGATAATGGGTTAATATCCAGGATATATCAGGCACTGGTAGAACTTTACAAGAAGAAAACAAACAACCCCATCAAAAAAGGGGAGAGGAAATGAACAGAAACTTCAGCAAGGAAGAAATTCGAATGGCCAGAGAAAACATATGAAAAAATGCTCATCATCACTAATCATCAGAGAGATGCAAATCAAAACAACAATGAGATATCACTGTACACCACAGGGACTGGTACATAATCAAAAGAGCAAGAACAACAAGTGCTGGCATGGATGTGGGGAAAAGGGGACACTCATCCATTGTTGGTGGGAATGCCGGCTGGTACAGCCTTTCTGAAAACAATATGGACATTCCTCCAAAGACTAGAAATTGAACTCCCATTTGACCCAGCCATACCACTCCTGGGAATCTACTCTGGGAAACCAAAAATACGCAGCGGAAACACCATCCCTACTTTTATGTTCATAGCAGCATTATTCACAATAGCCAGAATCTGGAAGCAACCAGAGTGCCCGAGAATCGATGACTGGATAAAGAAGTTTTGGTACATCTACACAATGGAATACTATGCAGCTGTTAGGAAAAATGAAGTTATAAAATTTGCCTATAAATGGATGGACATGGAGAAGATTATGTTGAGTGAAATTAGCCAGAAGGTTAGAGAAAGATACAGAATGACTGCATTTTTTGCATAACATAAATACATATGTACACATTATGATACCAATATCCAAGGTCAAGTGAAACGTTTATCAGGAGGTTTTGTCAAAGGTGGAAATTATCACAAACGTGTGGGAGTCAGAGGCTAGGTAAGACAAAAAAATGGAACAGTATGCTAACAATTGTCGAGGGTACTAATGCCAACCTAGAACTGAGCATTAAATAGAGGCAAAAAGATACACATGACAACCCTTTAATGTATGTTCTGTAATCCATAGTCTGGAACGGAAGGAAAAGAGAAAGAGAGAGAAAGGGAAAGAAATAAAGAACCTGCCATGGAGGAGGTCTGGGGGAGGGGGAGGGAACCGGAAGCGTTGGTGGTGAGAGATGGGCACTGGTGGAGGGATGGGTGCTGGAACACTGTATGACCAAAACCCAAATATGAACTTTTTAATTGTATATCTTTGTAATAATAAAAATAAAAAATTATAAAATAAATTTTAAAATTAACTAGCCAATTTATAATAGCAAAAACAAAGCAAATTAATAATATAAAATTAAAAATACTGGAACTATATTCAAATTATATTATTTTGGAAAAATCGTAATCTTTACAATATTGCATATCCTTCCATTCTGGAATACAGTTGAGTTCTCCATTTATAGGTGTTTAATTATCAGAAATTTCTTATTATTTTTAGTTCATATGTTTTATATTCACTATCACTATCACTATATTCCCATTAATCATCTATTTGCTAGAGCGGGTACCAGTAATATCTCCATATGTCCTGTCTCATGCTAGTAGAACCCAAAGGCATCCGCTTGCTCCAGGAACATAAAGAGACTCAAACCATTATATTAGGTCATGTGAATGACCTAATATAAATGTTACTGATATTTGGCATATCAAATACCACACGAGCAGCTTGCCAGGCTTGCCGTGTGGGTGGCATACTGTTGCAGTCACCTCTAAATAAAGCATTTATTGATGAACTGCACGACCGCTGTAATTGTCAGGACAGCTGGGTGGAGTTGTGATGAGAACGAAGTCCGGATGTGGATAATGGCGGGCCCCATGGAGTCAGGGGTGTTGTATGGCTTTTTTTGTGAGGCTCTGCTGGGGTGGCAGGCCAGAGCTAGAACCCGCCATGCTTCCTGGGCGCCTCATGAGTGGCTCCGGCACAGGGAGAGCTAGTAGCAGCTCTGCCCCATGTCTGAGAGTCTCTGGTTCAGCATACCTGTGCTGGATTGAAAAAAAAAACTACTGCAGGGTGGGTGTAGATGATCCGGGCTGTGGTAGTCTGGTCTGCTAGGTGGAGTTGTGATGGAGAGAGAAGTCCGGATTTATATTAAACATATTATTTTATAATTTGTATAATTTAAGTGGCATTTCTTAAGTTTCCAGTTGTTACTTCATGTACAATATTTCTTATCGACCTTATATCCTACAATATTGCCAAATCTAATGATTTTGTTTTAACAGAAATTTTTAGATTCCATCAAAATTTCTATGTACACAATCATGCCATTTTCAAATGAACACAAGTTTACTACCACTTCCTTTACAATTTGTATTCTTTAAATTTTTCTTTTAGTGTTTAATCCTAATACACTGACTAAAACCTCCAGTATAGTGATTTTGAATAACTGTATTTATTGCTTCAACACAGTTGGATGCATGTTTTTCAAAGGTATAGTCTACTGCAGTAAAGAAGAAACATTTTATTTTTAGTTTAATATTTTTAACACAAGTGCTAAAGGTTTTCAAATGATAACTATGTATCTATTGGTATAATCATTTAATTTTTTATTTTATTACATTAATATGGACTTCTTAATATTTAAACTAGCATGCCTGAAATAAATTCAAGTTGGTCATATACACAGTCTTATATTATTACTGTTAGTTAACTATCTCATTGTTTATGATGATGCGTGATATTTATGTAAAATGTTTAATAATGTATTTACATGTATTATATGTTATCTTTATCACGTCATGTGGACCAGGAGTTTCTTCTTTTTTCAAAGACTTTTAATTATGAATGGAATTTATCTAACAAGTAGAGATAGTCCTATTTTCTATTTCTTTAGGAATCAGTTACAGTAGATAAACAAGAAATTTTTCCTGAACCAGAAAAAATTTTTCTTTCCTCTAAAATTATTTCCTTGAACTCTTATTACATTTCACACCTTCCACTCACAATTCTTATAATTTTCCTCTTCCTCCTCACTTCTGTTGACAAAATTGTGTCTTTCTTCTGATCATGCTTTCCTTGATACATTTTGTTAAATACTTTTTTCTCTTCTGGGAATTTACATAGTTCTTACTGATTCAATTTTTCACTGCTTGGTTTTCATTACTTTACTAGTTTTCTATAAAAATAGATTACATCATTGCTTCCCCTTAGTATCTTGCATAGATATTTAACATTCAATTATCAGTATTTATAACTTTAGTAATCCGTCCACACTGTAGATCACAGTGCTCAAAACAATGACAAAAACTGTGAGGGGACATGCAAAAAAGGCATAGGAGCCAAAGTCCATGGACTCTTGATAGTGAAAACTGGAAAAATGGGTAAAACACAATAAACATTGATGTCACTTGTCTTCCTGCTATTCATCGATTTGCTTGAGCAGGCACCAGTAATGTCTCCATTCATTGGGAATGAGGCCCACTATTGTTACTGTACTGTTTTTGGCATATCAAATATGCTACGGGTAGCTTGACAGGCTCTGTGGTGGCTCTGGGTTCATTCCAGGGGGCCCAGTCTTTTTCTATGTCAGACCATCAACCAGCCAGTGCCCACAGGGCAGAGCCCTGGGTGTAGACAACTCTGTCTCCTGTCTGCCACCTGCTGATGCAGCTGGGCACCACAGCCACACCTGCAACACCTCAAGGGGCAGTAACATTGGTGTAAGATTATGTAATTCAAAGAATAAAATATGTGTTCAGAAATTCACAGTGATATAAACAACTAACCAAATAAATAGCTGTGAGAGAAGAGACAAGTCTTTACAAAGTCTCAATTAAGAAACTTATAATGTAAGAGGAAAACCAAAAACAATTAGGATACCTAGACAGGAATTCTAAAATTAGTGGGAAAATTTTATGGAGGAGCAGAATAATCTCTTAGAATTACCAGTCCTAAGAGATTTGTTTTTAATCACACGGCTTAGCAGACTGTCTCAAGTCTCTGAGGCAATACTGGTTTTAAGTTAAACGGTTAGAAAAGATAAAAGTCAGAGGTGACAGCAATGTGGTACTTTGCTAAAACCATATACCATCTAAATCAAAGGAACAAGAAATGTCAGTTTACAGTATAGATTCCTATAGGATTCAGACTTCTTCCAGAAGAAGAAGCAGCCTCCCTAAAATATTCATTATTTACTCTGGTAGACTAATAGCATGTCTAAAATTCATTGCCAGTGTTCTGGCTAGGAGATGGGGTTTAAGTTCTTTCCCCTTCACTTTGAACTACTCTAATGCCTTACTTGAACTTAATATAATATTGAAAGGGAGAAAATAGTAACTGTGGAAGAGATGGGGAAATAGCACTTTCATTATATGATCAAGGGCCACCTCATCATGAACCTTTTTGATAACACACAACTTTGATGTGATAACAGTGTATTGCCTCTGTGACAGTCTTCTCTGGAGTAAAAACCCCTATTAGCCATGTCAAAACATGGGAAATATAATTGAGGAATATGTTAGAACTTATCTTACTTGCACTCTTGAACAATGATCCAGGCTATGTATGACTAGGAAAACAAGCTGGCAGATTGGAGGCATAAGCAAGACAATCCCTATGGAATTCTACATGGGATTCTGCAACAGAAAAAGACGAAATTGGAAAAACTGGTGAAATCCATGTAAAGGTGTAATTAGTACGCTCTAATTTTGATGAGTGTGGTTTGACATCAAGGCACCAAAGGTGCCATCAGGGAAAGCTGAGCTTACAGGTACTTTCTCTTCTCTATAACTTCACTGCTCTTTGTAACCATTTTGTAATTCTTTTTAGTAAACCTAACCTTATTTCAAAATCAATTTTTATTTTATTTTTCATGTTTTTGGGTAACACTCAGCTGTACTCAGGGATTACTTCTGGCGCTAAACTCAGGGATCACTCCCAGTGAATATGGGGGGCCATATGAGATGGCACCAACTGAACCCAGGTCAGCCGCATGCAAGGCAAGTGCTCTACCTGTTATACTATCGCTCTGGATCTAAAATGAATTTTTAATTGACATAAATTTCACATCCAGGGATTACTCCTGTAGAGGCTCAAGGAACGAGATGGGATGCTGGGGATGGAACGTGGGTCAGTCACTTGCAAGGTGAGCTCCTTACTGATCCCACTATCTGCAGCCCAACTCATCTCTTGTAAATGTGCATGTATTGCACCAGGCTCTGCTCTCGAGGTAAGGTGTTACAGGTGTGGCTGTGGTGCCTGGCTGCATCAGCAGGTGGCAGACAAGAGACAGACTTGTCAACACCCAGGGCACTGCCCCGTGGGCCCTGAATGGTTGATGGTCTGACACAGGAAAAGACTGGGCCCCTTGGATGAACCCAGAGCTACTGCAGAGCCTGGCAAGCTACCCGTGGTGTATTTGATATGCCCAAAACAGTAACAATAATGAACCTCATTCTGAACGAATGGGGACGTTACTGGCGCCCGCTCGAGCAAATCGATGAACAATGGGAAGACAAGTGATACAAGGCAAGTGATAAATTTCACGTGTTTATGTTTCAATTCACTGGAAGTCAATGTCTCTGTGCTTATGTCAATAATTGAACTCATACTCTCTTTGTGGAATATGGTTTAGTCAGATTTAAAATAACATGTAAGCACATTTTAAGAAATTGACTAAAAGAGCAATTTATTATCATGTTAAAATATCAATAGTAATAACCATAATTTTTTCCAAAAGGCACAGAGTAACATAGGACAGTATATCGTAATGGTAATTACTCAAAATCACTGTTAAAATACTGTAGGAAACAAATATATAAAAGAAACCTTCAGCTACCCATCAGAGATAGTCCTATATTATTTCACATTATAAGCTCTCAAACTACTGTAAAGCACAGATAAGATTTACACTGATTCTGGATGTTTCCTTTTGAAGATGGCAAACTGATTTCATTGAATTTCCAGGATGCCATTAATATTAAAGTCAAGAAGTCAAATGGTCATAAATCTATGGAAGCAAAGAAAATTGGAATGGATAAAACATTTACTCAAAATTGTAGATGATTCAAGTAAAAAGAAGTCTGAACCAGTTATACTCTATATATTCAGGAGAAGGGATGATGATCAAAAGAAGGCAGAAATGTGGAAATTCTTACTGAGAAAACCAACAGTTCTCTGACAAACACACTAGAAAGTTGGCTTCCAGAGAATAATGTCTCTGGCACAAACAAATACCAGATTCTACTAAATATTACTAGAAAACAACTACTGATAGACATTTGAATAAAGTTCAAATGACTAGGAAAAATATTTATAATAATAAAAAATGAAAATTGTACAAATGCACCTAAGCTTAAAACCTGAAAACAAAATTTTACCAAAAAAAGAACAAAAGGAGAGTAAGAATATTTTGCACTTACGTATCTGAATGTTTCCTCAAAAGGTTTAGAAGAGAGAAAGATACAGGTATGGAAAATACAAGATAAAAAAGATTGTACAAAATACAGCCAGAAAATTCAACTTTTAACTAATAAAAATGTCAAAGAAAATTCTAATAAGGAGAAAAAGCAATAGACAATAATTTAAAAGAAACTCCCAGAAATAAAGGTTACACATTTTCAGAAAGCAAGGCCCCAATAGAAGGTGAGCACAATCAAAGAAAACCAGCATCTGACATGCTTTAATAAGTGATGCCAATGTTAAATTTCAAAAACCGGGAGCGGGAAATGTAACTTCAAAAAGGTAATAATCAGTTTTGTTATTAACATTACTAGGTACTTAAAAAATTAGAGCAATGGAACAAAAAAGGTGTAGTCCCAGTGACACCCAGTACTAGCTGGACCCATGAAACACCACCATTAGACTCCTGTGTACAGAGGAGTATTGTAGTGAGTGGAATCTGGGACCCCAGGGCAACTTCTGCGGAGCACCCTATATATATATATACATATATATAAAATATATATACACACATGTGTATATATGTATATATACACTTAACATATATATTGCATGTATTATTAATATAATTAATAATATATTACATATATTACTGATACATGTAATATGGAATAATACATATTATAATAATATGTAATGTCTATAAAATTCCAAGGAAAACTATTTTACTTTAACATTATTATATAAATAATGTTTAATATGTACTAAAATTATTATATATACTTTATAATAACATAACCCTATCACTCTTAATGTAGCCAAACATTAATCAAGTATTTTTAGATATGAAGAAATTCACATAATTTACCTCTCTTACATTCCCCTTTAAGAAGAATCACTATGAGGACTCCGCCTCAGGTAACCTTCCTGGGGTGTGCGGCTGGCCGGGTGGGTGGCCGCTAACGTGGCCGCTTATTAATAGAAAAAACTAGGAAACTCAACACCAAGGGAAGGTAATACCCTCAAGAAAAATAAACAGTACACCAGAGGAATCTATCCCTGAACACCACAACACCATGGGGAAACAACGCAGATCCCCAGCTCGAAGAACAGATGAAGGAATCGACCCTGAAGACTCAAAAAAGAATACAGATGTGCATGATCTCTCTGACAATGAAATTAGAGAAGAAATTGGTAGGATGTTTAAGGAGCTCAACGAAAAAATTGAGCAGATGTCCAATAAAATACAGGAGAACATAAACGAAGCAGTTGAAAGGGCAGTCAATAAACTACGGGAGGAAATGAGAGCAGAAATGAGAACCATGCAAATAGAAATTTCATCACTTAAAAACTCAGTAGACGAAATGAAAAACACAATCAGGGCTCTCAACAGTAGGATGACAGCAGCGGAAGAGAGAATCAGTGAGACTGAAGATGAGCTGCAGAAAGCACTCAGAGAACTACATAAGATGGAAAAAGACCGGAAAAATGGATCAGCAACGGAACAGAGAACAATGGGATGAAGCCAGGCGGAACAACATAAGAATCATAGGAGTCCCAGAGGGACAGGAAAGTAACCCCAAGGAAATTAAAACAGTGAAAAACATCCTGGCTGAAAAGTTCCCCAAGTTATAAGACGAAAGCATCCAGATCCAAGAAGCCCGATGCGTACCAGCAAGAAGAGACCCCAAGACACATCCTAGTCAAAGTAATGAATGCCATAGACAGAGACAGAATTCTTTAGGCAGCAAGATCAAAAGAAGGAAATTGTATACAAAGGAGCATCCATTCGACTTTCAGCAGACTTCTCAGAAGACACCCTCCAAGCCCGAAGGCAGTGGTGGGATATAGTGAAAAAAAACTTAATGAAATGAATGCCTCAGCAAGAATTCTTTATCCAGCTAAACTCTCACTCAGATTTGAAGGACAGATATACAACTTCTTGGATAAACAACAGCTTAGGAACTTTGTAAAATCAAAACCAACCTTAAAATAAGGACTGAAAGATCTACTATAAGATGAGACATAACCCAAAAGAACAACCAACCTATTCAGAAAGATGGCACAAAATCCCATGACAATAATCTCTCTCAATGTCAATGGTCTAAATGCACCAGTTAAGCGACACAGAGTGGCACAATGGATCAAAAATTGAATCCGACATTCTGCTGCCTTCAAGAAATACACCTGAAAAATCGGAGCAAAGACAGGCTCAAAATAAAAGGCTGGAAAACAATCCTTCATTCAAACAACCCATCCAAAAAGGCTGGGGTAGCCATACTGGTATCTGACAACATAGACTTCAGGCTGAAGAAGGTCAGAAGGGACAGTGAAGGTCACTTCTTAATAGTCAAGGGATGCATATATCAGGAAGAAATCACGCTATTAAACATATATGCAGCCAACGAGGGGCCAGCAAAATACCTAAAACAATTACTAATAGACTTCAGAGAAGACATTGACAGCAACACAATTGTAGTTGGAGTCTTCAACACTGCTCTATCAACCCTGAATAGATCAACAAGATTGAAACTTACCAAGGAAATACTGGCCCTAAAAGAAGAGATGGAAGAAAGAGGGCTGGTAGACATATACAGGGCATTTCATCCCCAAAAAGCTGAATACACTTTCTTCTCCAGTGCACATGGAACATACTCCAAAATAGATCACATGCTGAGCCATAAAGCATACCTCCATAAAATCAAGAAGATAGAAATTGTGCCAACTATTTTTTCAGACCATGAGGTACTGAAAATAGAAGTTAATTGTACACAAAAACGGAGACCAATACCAAGTACCTGGAAACTAAACAGCTCACTGCTGAACAACCAGCAAGTCATAAAAAGAAATCAAAGAGGAAATCCAAAGATTCCTGGAAACAAATGAGACTGAAAACACGAATTACCAGAACTTTTGGGATACAGCGAAAGCAGTGTTAAGAGTTAAGTTCATAGCTCTTCAGGAATTCATCAGAAAAGAAGAAAAGGGCATCATAAACAGTCTGACCTCACAACTTAAGATCTTAGAGAGTTATCAACAAAAGGAACCCAACCCAAGCAGAAAGAAAGAAATAATAAAACTTAGAGCAGAAATCAATGTGATGGAATGTCAAAAACAATCCAGTAGATCAACGAAACCAAAAGCTGGTTCTTTGAAAAAAATAAACAAGATTGACAAACCACTTGCAAGACTTGTAAGAAAAGGAAAAGAGAGAACCCAAATAAATAGAATCAGAAATGAAAACGGGGACATCACAACAGAAACCACAGAAATTCAAAAGATCATTAGAGATTACTAAGAGAGCCTGTATGCCACGAAACAAGAGAACCTAGAAGAAATGGACAAATTCCTGAATTCCTATAACTTCCCAAGTCTGCAACAAAAAGATTTGGAATACCTCAACAAACCTATCTCCATCGAGGAAATAGAATCGGTAATCAAAAAGTCTCCCCAAACACAAAAGCCCAGGTCCAGATGGATTCACCAGTGAATTCTACAAATCCTTTAAAGAGGACCTACTCCCAATTCTTTGTAAGCTCTTCCAGAAAATTGAAGAAACAGAAACACTCCCAAATAGCTTTTTACGAGGCACATATCACCCTGATACCCAAAGCAGACAAAGATGCCACAAAAAAAAGGAAAATTACAGAACAATCTCTTTAATGAATACAGATGCTAAGATCTTCAACAAAATACTAGCAAATAGAATCCAAAGAGTCATCAAAAAGATTATACACCATGATCAAGTGGGATTCATCCCGGGAATGCAAGGATGGTTCAACATTCGGAAGTCAATCAACATAATACATTATATCAACAAAAAGAAAAATAAAAACCATATGATCATATCAATAGATGCAGAGAAGGCATTTGACAAGATTCAACACCCGTTCATGATGAAAGCTCTCCGTAAAATGGGGATTGAAGGAACCTTCCTCAAGATAATCCAGGCCATCTACTACAAGCCCACAGCGAGCATCATTCTCAATGGGGGAAAAACTGAAAGCCTTCCCCTTAAGATCAGGGACAAGACAAGGCTGCCCACTCTCACCACTTCTATTCAATATAGTACTGGAAGGACTAGCCATAGCAATCAGGGAAGAAAAAGACATTAAGGGCATCCAGATAGGAAGGGAAGAAGCCAAGTTATCACTATTTGCAGATGACATGATATTATACCTGGAAAACCCAAAACTCTCCACCAAGAGGCTCCTAGAAATAAAACATTCTTATAGCAGAGTAGCAGGGTACAAAATCAATACCCAAAAGTCAATGGCCTTCCTATATGCAAACAGCGA
Organism: Cryptotis parvus; assembly: GCA_021461705.1. Taxonomy (NCBI): domain Eukaryota; kingdom Metazoa; phylum Chordata; class Mammalia; order Eulipotyphla; family Soricidae; genus Cryptotis; species Cryptotis parvus. The sequence goes on from JAJIBD010004144.1 coordinate 81,308, forward strand.
AAAGAGAAGAAAGGGACATTAGAGAAACTATCCCATTCACAATTACGCTGCAGAAAATCAAATACCTAGGAATCAGTTTGACAAAGAATGTAAAGGATCTCTACAAAGAAAACTACAAAACGTTACTTCAGGAAATAAAAGAAGACCTGAGGAAATGGAGACATTCCGTGCTCATGGATCGGCAGGATTAACATTATCAAAATGGTAATACTCCCTAGAGCTTTATACAGATTCAATGGAGTCCCTATAAAGATACCCATTATGTTCTTCAAAGAAATTGAACAAACACTCCTGAAATTTGTATGGAATAATAAAACTCTACAAATAGCTAAAGCAATCCTTGGGAAAAAGAAGATGGGAGGTATCACTTTCCCCAACCTCAAGCTCTACTACAGAGCAGTTGTAATTAAGACAGTGTGATATTGGTATAGAGACAGACCTGTAGACCTATGGAATAGAACTGAGTATCCTGAAACACATTCTCAAATATACAACCACTTAATCTTCGATAAAGGAGCAAAAAATATTAAGTGGAGCAAAGAAAGCCTCTTCAACAAATGGTGCTGGGAAAACTGGGCAGCTACATGTAAAAAATGAACTTAGACCTCCCTCTAACGCTATGCACAAAAAGTTAGATCAAAATGGATTCTAGATCTCAACATCAGACATGAATCTATAAGGTACATCGAAGAAAACATAGGAGAAACGCTCTAAGACATCGAAATGGAAAATTATCTTTAAAGACGACACACCACTGACCAAGCAAATGGAAGCAAAGATAAACAAATGGGATTATATAAAACTAAAAAGCTTCTGCACCTCAAAAGAAACGGTGACCAAGATACAAAGACAATCCACAGAGTGGGAAAGGATATTCACCCAATACCCATCTGACAAGGGGTTAATATCCAGGATATATCAGGCACTGGTAGCACTCCACAAGAAAAAAACAGCCAACCCCATCAAAAAATGGGGAGAAGAAATGAACAGAAGCTTCCAAAAAAGAAGAAATTCGAATGGCCAAAAGGCATATGAAAAAGTGTTCTTCATCTTTAATCATCAGGGAGATGCAAATCAAAACAACAATGAGATACCATCTCACCCCCACAGAGACTGGCACACATCCAAAACAGCAAGAACAACCGGTGCTGGCATGGATGTGGGGAAAAAAGGGACTCTGATCCACTGTTGGTGGGAGTGCCGACTGGTCCAGCCCTTTTGGAAAACAAAATGTGCATTCCTCCGAAAACTAGATATTGAGCTCCCATTTGATCCAGCAATAGCACTCCTGGGAATATACCCGAGAGACCGAAAAAACACATAGCAGAAACAATATCCGTACTTCTTTATTCATCTCTGCGCTATTCACTATAACTAGAATCTGGAAACAACCTAAATGCCCGAGAACAGAGGACTGGCTAAAGAAACTGTGGTTCATCTACACTATGGAATACTATGCGGGCTGTCAGAAAAGATGAAATTATGAAATTTACCTGCAAATGGATGAACATGGAGACTATCATGCTGAGTGAAATTAGTCAGGAGGAAAAGGACAGATATAGAATGACTGCATTCATTAATACGACATAAATAGATACCAGTGTTTTACTAAATGTGGGAAATGGTAATGGCAGATTAAAACTCACCATTGAATATACACAAAGAGACTTAAGTGATAAACTCTAAATATCTGCAGGGCTAGCCACAATGTGTAAAAGAAGAGGGAGAGAGATGCAGAGGCAGAGAGAGAGACAGAGAGAGAAAGAGAGGAAACTGGTGTACCTGCTATTAAGGCAGCATGGGGGTGGGGGGGGGGGTGGGGTACATTGGTGGTGGAAATGGGGCACTGATGGAGGGATGGGTGCTGGTATACTGTATTACCAAGAACCAATTATGAACACCTTTGTAATTGTATGTTTCACGGTGGTATAATAAAAAATTTTTTAAAAAAAAAGAAGAATCACTATGAGTCTGTGTCAATAGCACATAAATGTAAATGGGAAAAGGGAAAAAGTCATTCAGAGAAGAGCCATTTCAGGCTAGAAGATTAAACAGCAATTGATCCTGCCTGGAAGAGAGGGAGGCTTCCAGAAAACAGAGGAATTATAAAAATCTCACATTTTACTTCCTGAAAAGCTGAAAGTCTTTAAAGATGCCATAAAGGCAAGTCATGTCAATAAAAATTAAAACCAATTATAACCTCTAATAAAAATTAAAAGTTATACAAAAATTGCTGTATAATCATAGCATACTGCTGAGATCAGCAGTGAATGATAGTCACATATTCACAATATATTTTTACTGATTTTGATCTTCAGAATCAACCTACAGATAAAGACACAAAAGTCTTCATATGGTTAAAAAAGAACAAATACTATAACAATTTTAATATTATAAAATTGAAAGCAGAAACTAAATAAATCGGAGGGTATTATGAAAAGAATAATATCCTTTTTTAAGATAAAAGAATTTAAGGTAAAATTTTCTCTTTTTTTTTTCTTTTTGGGTCACACCCAGCAATGCTCAGGGCTTACTCCTGGCTCTTCACTGAGGAATTACTCCTGGCGGTGCTGGAGGGGGCACCATATGGGATGCCAGAGATTGAACCCGGGTCTGCCGCGCACAAGGCAAATACCCTACCACTATGCTATTGTTCCAGTCCCGGTAAAGATCTCTTTAAGGTAAAAAAAAATTTTTACCTTAAAAAATCTAATAACTTTTTAATGTAAAAAATCATTAGATGCTGTCTATGGTTGAAAACATAGAAATGCAGAAACAATGTATTACTTAAAAGCACACAAGTAAGACACATAACTAAGAGACAGTAAAAGAGTTAAGGCTCGGGCCGCTGGACTGATACTACAGCGGGAGGGTGTTTGCCTTGCATGCCACCAACCGGGGTTTGATCCCCAGCATCCTATATAGTCCCCAAGCACTGCCTCCCGGTGTTTCCTGAGTACAGAACCATGAGTAACCCCTGATCATCATCAGGTGTGACCCTCCCCAAAACAGCAAGGGTAATAATAATAAATATATATATATTTTTAAAAACAATTAAGGCTCATGCCTTGAATGTGGCCAACCCAGGTTTGATTCCCAATTATGGTTCCTTGAAAACATTATTATTCACTAGGAATAAATTCTGAGTACCACCATGTGTGACTAGAACAACAACAATAAAAAGATGCACAGATGACAAGAAAAAAAGGAGTTTATATGGAGATAATGGTTTAAATAAGCTAAATCCTTATCTTAACAGTAATTCAAGAAATAATGTCTAATTTTATGAATCAAGACAAGGTGATTGTCTTTTTGCATGCATATATATATATATATATATATATATGCACAATCCATCCAGTATTACAGAGGGAAAATATATAGAAACTAGAGCAGAGGTGTAAGAGAAGCAGTTAAAAGAATTACAATCTTTTAACCAGTTAAAAGAATTACATAGAGATGCAGTAGGTCTGGGTATAGGATCCAGGACCACAACTTTTCATCATAAGCCTACTAAATCAATCACTGTATCACTGTCTTCCCATTCATCATCGATTTGCCCCGAGCAGGCACCAGTAACATTTCAATATGACCTGTCTCATACAAGTAGAGCCCAAGGGCACCTGCTTGCTCCAGGAACATAAAGAGACTCAAACCATTCCATCTGGTCATGGGAATGAGGTCTATAATTGTTACTGGTATTTGGCATACAAATACAACACGGGTAGCTTGCCAGTCTCTGCTGTGCGGGTTTATATGCATATATGTTTATATGTATATGTATATATTTATATATAATATAGATATATACATATCCATATATATAACATATATATGAATGTATATATATTAATTCTATTGATAAAAATATGTGATTAATATGACAAAAATCTACCTGGAAATCATCCAACAAGACTATGGCTTTTGGTGCAGCACTCAATATTTAATTACCCAATTTGCATTTCAGAACTTAAAATACTACATTTTAAAGTCTCAAGCAGAAAAGTCTTCTATGAATTCTTACTCTGTGGCAGAAAATATCACAGAAACACTTTAGAACATATGAGAAAATAGTCTACTTCCAGAATACTGGGTGCAAAATTGTTTTAAAAAATCTGCATTGAAAAGTGCTTAAAAATTAAAGTATTGGGGCTGGAGCAATAGTACAGCCATTAGGGCATTTGCCTTGCATGCAGCCAACCCGGGTTCCATCAAAGGTAACCTATATCATCCCCAAGCACTGTCAGGAGTAATTTCTGAGTACAGGGTTAGGAGTAACTCCTGAGCTTTGCCATGTGACTAACAAAGCAACAATAATAATAATGATACTACTACTACTACTACTACTACTACTACTACTAATAATAATAATAATAATAATAATAATAATAAAATATCTGTGCAGAGAAGAATAAGATGGGCTAATGTATTCTCCATGTCATGATTAATATATATCAGCTCAAGGAAAAGGACTGATATAGAATGACTGATTTCATTTGTGATATAAAAAATAGTATAAGACTAATATCCATGCCCAGGCTTAACAGGCACAATAACTTGTCAATGGTTGGATGCCATCACAAGTATGTGGGGTACATAGGTTAGGTAAGATAAAGAAAGTGCCAGTGTGCTAATCACTGTCACTGCCTTCCCGCTCATCATCGATTTGCTCAAGCAGGCACAAGTAACATCTCCATATGTCCTGTCTCATGCTAGTAGAGCCCATGGGCATCTGCTTGCTCCAGGAACATAAAGAGCCTCAAAGCATTCTATCAGGTCTTGAGAATGAGGTATGTAATTGTTACTGGTATTTGGCATATCAAATACGACACAGGTAGCTTGCCAGGCTCTGCCATGCGGGTGGCATACTCTTGTAGTCACCTCTGATCTCCAGCATTTACTGATGAACTGTGCATTAATGTAAGATAAACTACCGAAAATAAAATGTTCACAATGTCACTTCAACTTCCTTATACAATAAACCCTAGTAAGAGATAGCGACTAATGAGAAATTCTAGGAATCAGGTGACAAAACTAACAGTCTGGCACTAGCAGATCCTGGGACAGGGCGCCTGGCCCCAATCTTCCCATGGGAATAGGTTCAGCAGCACCTGGTGACCTCAGGCATGAAGTAGAGCCACGTCAGCACTGCTCCAGCTGTCTTCTCTGTTCTAAAACCACCATCCCAGTCGGCTCAGAAACCTACAGCTTCCCAGAACTGTTCAGACCAGCAACAACACTGCACGTGGCACCTACCACACAGGTCCACACAGCGACACTGCATGCGGCACCTACTACACAGGTCCACACAGCGACACTGCACACAACACCTACCACACAGGTCCACACAGTGACACTGCACGTGGCACCTACCACACAGGTCCACACAGCGACACTGCATGCGGCACCTACCACACAGGTCCACACAGTGACACTGCATGCGACACCTACCACACAGGTCCACACAGCGACACTGAACGCGGCACCTACCACACGGGTCCACAGAACAATGTGGTCACTGGCTGCTGGTAGGCTTAGACTCAAATGCAGACCGGCCAGAGAACAGAGGGGAAAGGCTGAACAATGTCCACTTTAGAAACCATTTGTTTCATGCTGGAGCACAGAACAGAGGGCAGAGCACTTGTGCACACGACCAGTCTGGGCTTGATCCCCAAACCCACCAGGAAGCAACTCCTGAGCACAGAGCCAGGAGTTGACCTGAGTAGTCAGGTGTGGCCGAAACAAACAAAAACGGACCCATCTTACTGTATCATAAAAATCCTAACAATATCTGATAGCCGAAAATGGAAGGACTCCATTTCTTTTCAAATAACCCACAAGTGGGATGCTAGTTTTACCCTAAGCCAACTAAATTCATGCTCCAGTAACATAACCCTAAAGGCCACTTTAAGCTGGTACTGAGGGGTGCTGCTTAGCCTGGCAGAGTCGCCCACATGAGCCCTGACCCCGCAGGTCGACTCAAATGCAGCCCCTCTCGGACATACAAAGCAAACAGACCGCTGCACTGTTGGGATGTACTGGGGACCCAGAGCCAACTGAAACGACATCTTCCTTCTGGTACATCAAAGACTTCCCAAATGTGAACCTTTTGGCCTCCAGCTCCAATTCTCAAACACAGCTTCTAGTATCACACCAGAAACGAATTCTCCAGTTCTGCCAGAATCAATCCATCTTGCGCGTCTAGTGACCCCTGAATGCCTTCTCATGCTGCACGTGTTTTATGTGCTTTATACACTTAACTATTGGAGAACCAACCGCTAATGCCTCCATGGCGCCCAAACCACAGTCCTGACCTGTCTCCGTGCCACAAGCGCCCGACAGTCCAAGCCAGCGCAATCCCTTCAAGCAATCTGGTACAAAAAAACTATCACTTGATATATCAAAACTCTTGATATAATTTTGACATATTAGAAATTTACTTTGCCAAAGGTGGCAAAAGTCAATTTCTGAGTACAAACCAAATAATAACGTTTAAGAATTCCTCACGAACTTGGGGCTGGAGCGATGGCACAGTGGGTAGGGCATTTGCCTTACGCAGTCGACCTGGCTTCGATCCCCAGCATCCCATATGGTCCCCCTGAGTACTGCCAGGAGCTAATAATTGTTGGAAATGGTAATGACAGATTAGAACAGAGCATAGAACATAGGCAAAAAGGATATACATGATTAAACGTATGTATTGCAAACCATAATGCACAAAAAAGAAGGGAGAGAGGCAGAGGAGGAGAGGAGGAAGAGGAAGAGGAAGAGGAAGAAGAAGAAGCAGCAGAAGAAGAACAAGAAAAAGATGAACAAGAACAAGAAAAAGATGAACAAGAACAAGAAGAACAAGAACAAGAACTCTTAGAAGAAAAGAACAAGTAAAAGAACAAGAAGAACAAGAGAGCAAGAACAAAAAAGAACAAGAAGAAAAATATTACCTGCCTTGGAGGTATGCTGGGGCGGGAGGAGGGAATCTGGGGACATTAGTGTTGGGAAGGGTGCACTGGTGGAAGGATGTGTGCTGGAACACTAAATGACTGAAACCCAACCATGAACAGCTTTGTAACTGTATATATCATGGTGATATATATATATACATATATATAGACATACATACATACATATCAGCTCATGTTGGTGTCCATGAACTAATACTACAATGGTTCACTGTATAACTGAAGTAAGGACATTTGGAGCCTCCCTCTGTAATGTCCAGGAAGCACAACTTCCCATTAGAATCAGAGGTCATGAGTTACACACACATCCACAACAAATTTTTGAACATATATCATTCATCATGTAATATGACTCAGGCCAAATGACTTGTGGCATAATAGAAGACCAGATAATTTAATGTCACCTAAAATTAAGGATGCATGCCAGATAATTTAATGTCACCTAAAATTAAGGATGCATGAATATTTTTAAATGGCATGGATATTCATTTTCTGGATATGGCAATCACTTGGTGTTTTATACATATGGAGGAAATAAAAATAAAGTGGGAAACCTTCACTATCACTATCTTCCTGTTCATTATCAATTTGCTCGAGCGGGGTCCAGTAACATCTCCATATGTCCTGTCTCATGCTAGTAGAGCCCAAGGGCATCTGCTCCTTTCAGGAACATAAAGAGCCTAAAACCATTATATTAGGTCATGACAATGACCTAACATAATTATTACTGGTATTTGGCATATCAAATACAACACAGGCAGCTTGCCAGGCTTGCCGTGCGGGGGCTCTCTTCGGGGTTGCCTACGGAGCTGTGGGTCTGGTGTGTCTCTCTGCTGGGGTTGCTGGCATGGAGGTGGAGGAATGGGAAGAGGGGCCCAAATACCCACTCCAGTCTTAGATAGTACTGGATGTTAGGATCAGGTCCTTCCCAAGATCTTTCACATTTATACATTCTATACAGTGTGCTGTATAGAAAGAGATAAATTTCAAAATAAGGAAGATCTTGGAGTTTATGAATGGCTTTCCAATTCATCTTCAACTTTTCTTTGCTCTGTGTCTAAACATGTCAAATGAGTAGTTTTTCCAAAATCACATTATATGCCCAAACACCTGAAATTTCAGCAGCATACTTCACTTCCTATCAGTGTAAGAGCTTAAATTGAAATAATGTTTGCTTCCTTTTCCTAAGGGAAAAATTCATAGTAAAATGTATCTTTTCTCCTGCCTAATTTGCCAGCCATGGATGGTTCCAGAAGGATGTTCTCGGGTTGGACCATACTATATCTCAATACTTCTTTTTTGAACCTGCCATTTAGGCAGGATGTGGGAGGGGGAGGGAATTGGGGACATGAGTGGTGGTTGAGGGGCACTGGTGGAGGGCGGGGTGCTGGAACACTGTGTGACCGAAACCCTCAAGCGTGAACAACGTTGTAATTGTATATCTCACGGTGGTATAATAAAATGTTAAAAAAAATACTTCTTTTTAACAAATTGGGGGTCAGAACACATTGGTTGTAGTGACTGTTTCAACACCTTTGTTTAAAACCATTTGGAGTTATTATTTATTTCTCTATATCTATCTAGATATCAAATATGAAATAAAAACACAGGTAGCTTGCCAGGCTCTGCCATATAGGTGGTATAATCTCAGTAGAAGGCTCTCATCTCGAGCGTTTACTGATGAAACTCAACGGGGAAAGATCAGGTTTTCTCTTAGCTGGAGCTCTGAGGAGCTGCGGAGTCTGGATGTTGAGAATGACTGACCTCATAGTGTAGGGGTTGCTCTGGCTTCTTGATAGGCTCACGGGGATGATGGGTCATGGCTAAAACCTGCCTAGAACTGTATAGAACGTATAAATGTGAAAGATCCTGGGAAGGACCTGATCCTAACATCCAGTACTATCTAAGACTGGAGGCGGGTATTTGGGCCCCTCCTCCCATTCCTCCACCTCCATGCCAGCAACCCCAGAAGAGAGACACACCAGACCCACAGCTCCGTAGGCAACCCCGGAAGAGAGACGATCCAGACCCAACCACTCCAGACCCACAGCTGCACTGCTCGGCCCCACGTGGAAGCAACCCATGGAGCTCCAGAAGCGGTAAAGGGTCGGTCGTCCGACATAACTCAAGGGTTCGCTCACATGTTGGGGGAGGGCCACACTGGCCGGACTTAGAGCAGGAATTTGGGCCCCTCCTCCCATTCCTCCACCTCCATGCCAGCAACCCCAGAAGAGAGACACACCAGACCCACAGCTCCGTCGTCGTGCGGCCAACAAATTAAAATTTGCCATCCAGATGGCATTGTCTTTGGAGTCCAGCACACCACTCACCAACCAACGTGCAACTGTCAGAACTTCACCTCATTGGGAGAGCTGCACAACCAACACCCATCATCACAACAGCAATACCCAAAGGAAAGGGCAAAGGGAAATGCAAACAAATTAAAACTAAGGATCGTCTGCCATATTATTTACTTAGTAATTTTTGAGAAATCTTTTTAGAAAGACTAATAGAGGAAATATTGGAGATAGCACTTTACAAATTATAAACAATTCTACGGTATGAACTATCATGTTCTTCTTATACATAGTCCAATTTCTTGTTGATCCAGTTTATGAGGGTCTAAGAAAGCCCTTCCCCTTGTTAGGAATCCTAATCTTGGGTGATATGAGATTCACCTCAACCATGAGAAGAGAATCTGTTAGCCTGAGTATAACCTTGGACCAGACTGTCTCTGGGCTCCAATTCCAAGTGTATGACTGACTGGCTGACTGAATTTACCAATCATTTAACCTCTTTTAAATTAGTTTTCTCATTTAAAAATTGGGAGATAATCATGCCTAACAAAGTTCTATTGTGAGAACAAAATGTGTTACTATGTGTAACTGATTGAAAATAGGGTTTGAGACACATACAATATTAAGTATTGTTTCCAGTAGTTATAATTCTACTGCTATAGGGATACAAACAAAAAAGAAAATTCATTTTTGTTCATACCATTTTTTCCACCTATGTCATATATGTGTAAGGTTCATTTTTGTTTATATCTTGTTTAACCTATGCCATATATGTGTAAGATACATTTTATATCTCTGGATGCCTCTGATGTTTCAACTTAATATACTTTTACTTCTATATATTTTAGTTCTCAAAGAGACCCATGGAGGTGTATCTAAATAAGTTATAAATTCAGGTAAAATAAGAATATTTGCTCAAAATTTCAACAGAGGCATCTTATGGACTTCTCTCCACTCTGTTTATGCTCTTCAAAGCTTACTGCTAAAAGCACTTTCTTTCATGGAGGCTTTTCAGAGTGATGTGGACATGAAAAGCTTATTTCAATGTTAACAGTTTTATTTTTTATTGATTTGGTCTGCGAACACTTTTTGTGTTGGTAAGCTAACACATTTTTAGATAGTAATTTCATTCTGAAGAGCTTGTTTTATGATTATTATACACATGACAGTTTGTGCAGTATTGATGCTCTGCTCTATTAGAATTAAAATCCAGATGTCATCACTTGACTTCAATGTAAACATATCAGAGGACCTGAACGGCTCTGGGTCCTTTGAGAGGAAAAACTCAGAAAGAACACAGAAAACCATTTCTCAACCACACTCTGTGCTGTGATCAAGAGCTTGTAGTTAAAACTTCCTAAAGCAGGTCAAAAGTTCTGCTCCAGATTGGAGGGGGTGGTGCGGGGGATGGGGTCTACCAAAGACAATCCACAGTTACCAAATAATACAAACACACTATGCCATGCCGGTTCATATCCTTTCTTCTACAGTGCTACACAGAGTCTAGACCAGCGGTCTGCATTATTTCATTTCACCTCTTGGTAGGGCAACAGCTGTAAACACAGCGGTTTCTGCAAACTATATAATCTTTAAGATTTATGAGAACCAAGAAATGAGCAGAAATTTCATTCCATCAGTGACATGCCACTATTCCAATGTAAATCTTGCATGTCTTTTAATCTGCATATATGTACAAATGTACTATACACATACTTCTTTCTTTATAATTTCATAAAATCAGATTGACCTTTCCTATCACTAGTAGTTCTACAAATGACCATTCAGATTTAAACCATTACAATTCCACAAATGTCCTCCCACAATAACCGAGCTCAAAGAGCTAAATCTGTCTTTTCTTTTAACTATACTAGGCATACTTCTAATTACGTACACTGTTTAAGGTTCCTGTACCATATTGCATATTTTCATCCAAAATTCCAATCCTCTTCCATCCTGAGAACAAAAGCTGGCAAGAAGCATTCAAGTGATGAATGAACAAAATATAATAAAGGAAGCAACACACTGACATGGAAATGTCATGTGAGCTGCTGAACGGCACACAACTCCACGGTTTACCAAAATATTTTGAAACACTGTGCCAATGAGCACATAATTGACTGAAAGACTTGCCAGCAGTAGTCTAACATACTATATAATAAAGAAAACCATTTGCGAAAAAATTTTAAATGCTAAAATACATTTTCAGAGAGCTTTCAAAAAACTATGTTGTTTTGCCCCAATGTCCTGCCAAAGAAATAACTATGATAATATCAGCTCCCATATTTTGATTTTAATATTTTATTTGCCTCTTATAATTTGCATTTATTTTTTTGCACGGCCATCAAAAATAAGTCAATCAATATATATTATTGAGAATGAAGTAAGTAATTTTCTAGATCAAATGCTTTGGTAAGATCCCTCATCATTTAAGGGTTGGAGAGATAGTACAGAGAATAGGGTGCTTGTCTTGGACATGGCTGACCCAAGTTGGATCCCTGGCACCCTATATGGTCCCCTAAGACCCATAAGATGCGCAGAGGCAAAAAGCAAGCCCTGAGAATTGCCAGGTGTTCCACTCCCCAAAACAATAAACAATAACAACAACAAATGCAAAGATCCTTCCTCACAAGACCAACATCTGCTGATGTTTATAAGAATTGTGTTTTTCCATTATCCATTCGTCCATCCATACCAATTCTTCCATTCACCCAAGTCCTCTATTCCTTTATCCAATTTTCTTAACAGTGCATGAAATGTATCAGGAATTCTACTGATTGTCAGTGACACAACGAAAGACAATGCAAAGTTCATGTCATCATGGATTTTCACCATGGAAGCTCACAGTGAAAGGGATAATAATAATAATCTGTGTTCAAGACTAAGTCAACTTAGTCTTGGAACAACTTTGTAGAAGAGGAGCAGAGAGGAGTAATAAAGGCTCCTGAAGGAGATAGTATTCATCCCGAGGCATTTTGAATAGTTACAAGTCTCTCTCTCTTCTCTCTCTCTCTCTCTCTCTCTCTCTCTCTCTCACACACACACACACACACATACACACAAGTTGGAGGCCAGGGGGAACAGCAGAATTAAATGACAAGGGAAAGAAAGGGAGGAAAATTAGAATAAAACAAGACAGACTCAGAGAAAAGCCAAATGCACAGAGAAGGAGAGTAAGATGGGCAAAGGCTAAGTCTATTCATGTTTTTCGAAGATTAATCCTTTGCCCTTGGTCTCTCTTCTCTCTGATAATTCATCATTTTAATAAATGCTGGTGAGGTAACATCAAGAAGTAATAAACAATGCATTGTTCTATTGTGCTTTATACAAGCATCTCCCTATAACCCTATACATTATCTATTATTAAACACAAGCAACTCGCCATCAATATCAACAGGAAATTTTGTGTTTTTTTTTCCTTTTTTTTAATTTATTTTTATTATACCACAGTGAAACATACAATTACAAAGGTGATCATAATTGGTTCTTGGTAATACAGTATACCAGCACCCATCCCTCCACCAGTGCCCCATTTCCACCACCAATGTACCCCACCCTCCTGCCCGCCCCCATGCTGCCTTAATAGCAGGTACCCCAGTTTCCTCTCTCTCTCACAACAGGAAATTTTGGAGAGCATTTTACTAATTTTATGTTTAAGGAAACTTTATTATTTTTTGAAATATGGGACATTAAAAATTCAAATCATACTGTGGACCAGGCTACGGTATTCTTCTCTGAACTGTTCCAGTTTCAGATGTATGCAGCTCCCTAAAGGACAGGCCAAGCTTTATGGCCACTTCACTTATGATTTATATTTTTCTAATGAGTCTTCTGATAATGGAAAAATAACACAAAAATGAGTAAATTTAAAATCAGTAAATAAAAAATGAAAGTTACAAATACTGTTGTACCTTTACATAAAATTCCTCCCTTATCTAGTAATCACATTGCTTGAAAAAATAACAGCTAAAATGAGGCATCTCAATGCAATTTTTATTATTTTAATTTATGAACAACTTAATGTTTTCTTTGAAAACATTAAAATCCTAGTGATTAAATGCATATTAATACAATGCCTGTTTACATTCAGACACATTCATACACACATTTGTATGTGCATCTATTTCTCTTTTACCAGCCAGTAGAACAGTAATAATCAGCTTTTATCCTTGTGGGTTAAGTAGAGCAATAATATCTACTTCATATTCACCTCTAGAGACAAAGAGGCAATTTTGGTTTTCGCTCTATTTCTTGTTGGATTTTTTTAGAATTAAAGTATAACAAAATATAATTCAAACCAGTTTTACATATTCTAAAGTTCCAATTGAGAGTGTTTTTCACTTTTCAGCCCTAAATATTTTTCTTGATCACAGTAGCTTGCACCACAATAATTTCAGGGCAACCACTAAATAAATTCCCAAACCAGGAGAAAATATATTTCAGGAAATATTTATATCAAGCACCAAGGATTTTTCTTTTAGTCTTAATAAAATTTCTTGCCTATATATTTTTTCTAAACCTACTCTCCTCCTTTCATTTTGGCATGAGAGCTTGTCACTATAGCCAAACATCTGGACTGAAGGGAGAGGAACTTCAACAGCTGGGATGGAGAAATGCTGAATGCTTGAATAACCTGCATGCTGGCCAGCCAAGCCTGCTCTGTGTGTTTCTGCTCCCAAATTCTAGGTGATGGCTAACACTTCCATGCTAAACTGCCTAAAATAATAGGGTGAATTCTACAGGGTAGTCCATTTTGGCCTAATCTCTAGAACTAGGCTATCCTCAGAGCTAATAATGGGACTCTGCCTTGAACTGTACAAAGTCCCTTTGTCTATAAGGGTTGAGCACTATGATATTAGCTGGAGAGTCAAGATGCTACAAAAGAGACAGGTTGTTTCTACAGGGAAAAGTAGGCAGAGATTCTGTTTTGACTGCTCTCCCTTCCCTGAAGTAACCATATCATCAGGATGAGGGCTTCCTCACCAAATTGTGGATTGGAAGCACCTTAGTTTCAACAGCAATTAAGAGCAAGCATGAATGACCTTTCACTGGTGCCCATAAGACATACATGTTATTTCGTCCTTGCAACTGTCCACTGATATTAGTTCCAGACAAAGAAATGGGTTTCAGAGCATAGCTGGCTTCAGTCATTCTGTGTACTAGAAAAAGGCTAGACGAGAATATGAACTTCCTAACTCAAGCAATGCCTTGAAAGATTTCAGGATTTCACCTAAAATGCTTTACGTGATTTTAAAACGCATATTCTTGAAGCCCAGCAAATAGCGACAAATGAATAGTCTCTGAAGGTCGAGCTAAGAAAAGAATATTTCAATGCCCCTCTACCCACTCCCCAGGTTATTCCTATTTATAGTAGTTTAAGAAAAGCTACCTTTTGTTTTTTTTCTCTAAATTTTAATAGTGTTAATAAACTTATCATTAGGGAAAAGATAGGTATTTTAAACGTATTATTTAATTATCTTTTATAAATCTCACTGCCTTGACTCTGTTGTTCTGAATGTTTTGTTTTGGGGTCACAGCTGGCAGTTCCAGTTTGTGCTCAGGGATCACTTCTGTCAGGACCTGGGGGACGATACTCGGATCAAGCCCAGGTCAGCTTCATTCAACACAAGCACCAAACTCACATACTATCTCTCTGCCTCTTAAATATGTTTTACCCAACAGATATTTATTTCTAATTTCTTACATGCTAGACTCTGCTAATTCATTACATTTACATAGCCACCGGACATGGCAGATATTAAAATACCTATGCTTTGACTGAATAAGCACATATCTTACTTAAGATATATGTCTCAAATCACACATCAGTAGGGATTCTAAGCTGGTTTGTCTTGAGTCCATGTACTTGTGCTAGCACTGTACTAGCCCCTACTGCTTGAGCAGCCCAGAAAACTCTGCTTACAGGCATCTCTGGTCTCAGCATAATGGAATAGCTTAGCATTCTTCCAAGATAACTTCCTGTACCAAACTCCCCCACCAGTCTTCCTGATGTTTCCATTGCTGACATGCTCTATGTACCCCTGCTTCCAGCCCCTTTGCTTACATGGAAAATTCCTTTAACTGGACAAAACCAGATACAATTCCTTGATATCAAGCAAGAGTGAAATTCTAGCACCTTCAACCCCAGGGCTCATGCACATTGCTCTCATGGCACTAATTACATGAGTTGCCAATACAGATCTACTCCTATCTTCTGCAGGAGACTACAGACCCACTAAAAGTTGACTACGCCAAGCCTTATTTCCTGCCTCCAGCCCCAGGCATTTAGTGGTGAGCAGAAGTCCCATAGATGCTTGTGTTATAAATAAATGATTGCACAAAAAGTAAGGAATGGTTCTTCACTTTACAATCAAACTTACCAAAAATTTCTAGCCCCTTGTTTTAATTTACATATCATTAACTCATTAAATCAGAAGGACAGTAAGTTAGACCCAGTGCCAATGGAAGATCAACCCAAATTTGGATCAAATATCCCTGAAATTGTATTTAACTCCATGGGAAACCTCCCATGAATCTATGAAAATGGGAATTGAACACAGGTTTTCTCTGGGACATCCCTCACTGCAGAAAGGGAGGTGTGTACATTAGAACACTTTGGCTTCGGTGCTCTAAATGTGTAAGCAGATGGAGGAAGTGAAGCTTGGCTTGTGCATTCAGTGCTTTCCTCTCCAGCTGGCAAACAAGAGAAACTGTCAGAACTCTGCTCTCCTGACTACTGAAGGATCAAGTTTCCGTGCTCTGCAATGACCACGGAAGCCATCTGGGGAAAACAAAAATCTTTCACACAAGATCACAGGGAACAAGGAGGCTGCTGCAGTACTCTGGTTCCTTGGCTCTGGCTACTCCAATTCTAGTATGCATGTTTATCTAGCCTGTCTCTCAGTGGCTTAGTAAAAATCATAGATGCAAAATGTTCTATAGTCTTAAGGTTAGAATTTCTTACATGCCTAGATAACCACCAGATTTGAAACTAGATTCCTCAAACAAACAAAACAGCCCTAAACACAGTCTATTCCTTCCTCATCACATTAGTTTACTGAATTGTTGAGATTATGCAATGCTAAACAGACCCTCTGGCATTTTTCTTCCATTAGATGAGACTGAGAATTTTCCCCTTCCATCAAAGGAAATGTATCAAAGTTTTACAAAGTAGAATTTGTGATTAGCAGAAACAGGCTATATTACATTTTCCCCTTCCAAACAAAACCCTAAGAAGATAACAGGGTAAAGTCATTATGCTAATTCAGTGATGCGGAGCTCAGATCACCACACAAATAAACAATGTGTATCAGATAAATACAGACTACCCACTACTCCACAATTATATATATGAAGAAAAGATATTTATGAATCATTAGAAAAGCCTTCAAGATTTCAGGTTCTGATAAGTTTCATAAGAAGTAGGTTGCTTTGTAAAGACAATATTTTATGAAATTCCTGTCACCAGTTTGATCAAAAGTCCAGAAAGTATTCCCTCAGCAAAGGTGATAGATATGATGGACCCTAGAGTGGACCGATTATCTCTGCTTCTGCATGGAGTGGTTGGCTGTTACCCACAAGAACTACAAAGCAGGAGCTAGACTGATAGCACAGTGGCCCACCTGGGTTCGATCCCAGCATCCCATATGCTCCCCTGAGCCACTCCCTGCAAGGAGTAATTCCTGAATGCATAACCAGGAGTAACCCCTGAGAATCACCAGGTATGACACAAAAAAGAAAAAGAATTACATAGCAAAGGCCAGGAAATCTCATATCCCTAAGGTTCCAAGCTTTAGGTATAAAACAGCAAGAAACAGACAAACTTAGTAGCACTTAAAGTCCAAGAAAGTATCCAAAATTATCTTCCCTTACTTGTGCTACTACTAACATTCTTGGCAGCCCCTAGACTCATACTCAAAACCCTCATTCTCTATACAACTTATCTCAGCTCAAAAGGTCCTTGATATAGATTAAGAAAATACTTTTAGACTTTCAATGGGTTCAGCGACTATCCAAAGCCCTAATGCTATGCACAAACACCTCCATCCCCGAATGCTTACATTGTTATTTAAGTGTCTGCTGTGTGACTCTGCCTCCCTTCTGGGCAATGAACTTCCTGAACAAATCTGGGCCGCCTTCATTTTAGTGTCCCCAGAATCCAGCAGAGCACTAGACCCTTAGTAAATGGTATTTAAAATGCCCATTATGGACCAGAAAGATAGTACTGGGTTAAAGCCATTGCCTTGCATGAAGCTAACAGTGGTTCTATCCCTGGCACACTGCAGAGAGTTCCTGGGCACTGCTAGGACTGATCACTGTGTATATAGCAAGGAATAAGCTTCAAATGTGGTCCCAAAATCAAATCAAATACTCATCAAATAGATCAAATAGCTGAGTACAAAAGTAGTTTGGAAATGTGATGGTGGGGTCAGATGAATAGTACAACAGGTTAGGTGCCTGCCTTGCATATGGCTGACCCATGGTCAATCTGCAGAACTACGTGTGGTTCATCCTCATTCCCATCAGAGTGATCCCTGAGTGCAGAGTCAGGAGAAGGCCTGTTTATCACTCAGGTACTAAACAAAAACGGAAACAAATGTGACTATGGTTCTGAGTAATTTCTATGCTAACTTGGAGAACGGTTTCCCACAAGACCCTGGATAATGTTCACCCTTTCTAAAGCTCAACAGAAATGAGAAGCCAAGCCTAAAGTCCATCCCCTAGCAACCTTTGATCACACTTCATTGATGTCCCTCATTGCTTCTCATGATCCCTTGAAAAAACACAGTAATCCTGCACACATACTAACAATCAAATAAGTTGCCAAAACAAAAGCAAGTTTTATTTTTATTCTGATACCTAAATTCTGCAGGTTTTTACAATTTGGTTAAAATGGATAATTATTTTATTTTGGCCCCAGGTAACACCATTTAACATTAGTGGCATCAGAAAATGTAGAATCTTATATTTTTTACTTTTATAAATTAATAACCTTATGTCCTGACAACACTTTAAAAAATAGGATTTACAAAAACTATGCAATATTGTGTGCAATGATATCTGGTCTGTTTCATCTGATTTCTGTTTCCTTTCTGATTCTAAACACACCTCAATGAGAATAGACTAAACAGGACTTGAAACTATAATAGCAACTGACCTTAATTGTTACATGCACCCTGAGATAATGGCTAGTGTATAATAGTACTTCATTCATTCATCCATCTGTGTGTTGAGTGGCTGCTCACGGAAAACTGGAGATTGAGCACCTGGTGAAACAGACACCATTGCTACAGCTCCTCAGCTAATCTCGTTACTGGGGAGTGACTTTTCTCAGAACAGACTTTCCAAGAACAAAATATGGTTGTTTTGTGTGTGTGTTTCCTGTCTTTGAAATAAAAGATGATTATTTACCAAGCTATTAAAATATCAGTTGGTTAGGTATTGGGTCATTTCAAAGGGTGGAGTTCTGAAGAACTCTTAAGAACTCCACCCAGCAGAAGAGCCTATGACAGTCCCACTCCAGCGGCCGCGCGGTTCATCAATAAATACTGGAGATCAGAGGTGACTACAAGAGTATGCCACCCGCTACAGAGCCTGGCAAGCTACCCATGTCATATTTGATATGCCAAATACCAGTAACAATTATAGACCTCATTCCCCTGTCCTGATAGAATGGTTTGAGGCTCTTTATGTTCCTGGAGCAAGCAGATGCCCTTGGGCTCTATTAGCATGAGACAGGACATATGGAGATGTTACTGGTACCTGCTCGAGCAAATCGATGATTAACAGGAAGACAGTGATAAGACAGTGATACCTAAATTCTTTCACTCTATTACTAGAAACAACCAAGGCAGTAGAGCAGAATGTCTTGCAAGATTGTACCAGATTCTAAGCTGCAGCAAAGCATGGTACTTATCACAGAATTCATTGTGTGCCCCACAGAATAAGTAAATGAGATGGGGGGGTCTCTGCAAGGAAACTTGTAAAGAAGTGTGGAATAGATCAGAAGCCCCAGTGATCTGGTCCCAGGGAGCGGGCAGGAGTAACTCATTGTACAGATCGCAGTTAGGGAAGTAGAAGATTAAAAAAATCTTCCTATAGTCCCACGAATCTCACACACACAAAATGTGAACAGGAGGCAAAACATAAGTTTAGAAGGGTCTTGGGATGGCAGCAAAAGCAGGTCACCTGCCCACACTACCTGCCTGCTCCACGAGAAGACAAAGACTTCAAACTGACAATGTTAAGAACAGGTAATGGATTGAGGAAAGCAACAGAAATGATCTCCATAAAGAGGAAGGATGAGGAAGTGTATCAAAAAACTGCGATCAGTGTGGAGAAACAGGACAGCGGTATGGCACTGCCTTGCATACAGCTGACCCGTGATTACTCCCTAGTACCGCATATGGTCCCTGAAACCATCTGGAGTGATCTTAAGTATAAAACCAGGAGTATGTCTTGAGAATAACTGGGTGTGCCCCCAAGAAAATAGGAAAACTAATCAGAAACCACTGTACTGAAGACCATGATAGATGATGAGTTAAAAAAAAAAAAAACAGTGGCAGCAGCTAAGTCAGTAAACTTAAGTATAAGATACATGAAACCAGAACAAACAGAAGAAGAAATTTAAATGAAGAAATATTAGAGATCTATGGGAAAACCTGAAGAAAAACAACATCTGAATTGCCTAAGTCCTATGGAGAGAACAAATAAAAAATTTGGGAAGATTCGTTGGGTGAAAAAAAATTACAGCTGATAACTTTTCCAGCAAGAAGATTGAGACATACAACCAGATATACGATGTTCAAAGAGTTTCAAACAAAATATAACCAAATATAAACCATTTAGACAAATTAAAATAAAAATGCAAATGCAGAAGGGAATTTGGAGAGCAATAGAATCAGAAACTTACATATACTGTAAACCCAATAGAGTTATCATGTGAAGCTCTAGGGCAAAGAATATTTCACACAGAATTATGCCAGATAAAATAATCCCAACAAGAATAGTCTATCAGTCTCGATCATTGTTTAAATTTGAAGGAATATTGCAAGTTTTATAGGCAAACAGCATTTAGAGAATTCTATGATCTTAATTTATCTTCATAGGAAGTATTGAATGCTCTCATATAAAAAGGCAACAACAAGTGGTGTTGGGAAAACTGGGCAGCTACATGTAAAAAATGAATTTGGACCTGTGTCTAACACCATGCACAAAAATCAGATCAAAATGGATTAAAGATCCCAATATCAGACTTGAATCCATAAAGTACATTAAAGAAAATATGGGAAAAACCCTCCACGACATTGAAGCTAAAGGCATCTTCAAAGGTGAAACATCATTAACAAAGCAACTTGAAGAAAATATGAACATAGGGGACTACATGAAACTAAAAAAGCGTCTGCACCTCGAAAGAAACAGTGACCAAGATACAAAGACAGTCCACAGAACGGGAAATAATATTCACCCAATACCCATCTGATAAGGGGTTAATACCCATGATTAGGCACTGGTAGAACTTTAGAAGATGAAAACAACCAACCCCATCAAAAAAATGGGGGAGAAAAAATGAAAAGAAACTTCAACAAGGAAGAAATTCTAATGGCCAAAAGACATATGAAAAAATGCTCATCATCACTAATCATCAGAGAGATGCAAATTAGAACAACAATGAGCTATCATTTTACACCACAGACACTGGCACATATCCAAAAGTGCAAGAACAACAAGTGCTGGTGTGGATTCGGGAAAAGGGGGCACTCATCCATTGCTGGTGGGAATGCCTGCCGGCTGGTACAACCTTTCTGGAAAACAATATGGACATTCCTCCAAAGACTAGAAATTGAATTCCCATTTGACCCAGCCATAACAATCCTGGGAATATACCCTGGGAAGCCAAAAAATACACAGCGGAAACACCAGCCCTACTTTTTTTTAAATTTTTTATTATACAACCGTGAGACATACAATTACAAAGGTGTTCATAATTGGTTCTTGGTAATACAGTATTCCAGCACCCATCCCTCCACCAGTGCCCCATTTCCACCACCAATGCACCCCACCCCTCCCGCCCACCCCCATGCTGCCTTAATAGCAGGTACCCCAGTTTCCTCTCTTTCTCTCTCTGTCTCTCTCTCTCTGTATCTCTCTCCCTCTTCTTTTATACATTGTGACCAGCCCTACTTTTATGTTCATAGCAGCATTATTCACAATAGCCAGATCTGGAAACAACCAGAGTGCCTGAAAATTGATGACTGGATAAAAAAAGCCTTGGTACATCTACACAATGGAATACTATGCAACTGTTAGGAAAAATGAAGTAATGGAATTTGCCTATAAATGGATGGACATGGAGAGGATCATGTTGAGTGAAATTAGCCAGAAGGAGAGAGACAGATATAGAATGACTGCATTTATTTGCATGACATAAATATATATAATGTACTTGATTTGTTCTATCTATACATAGTACATTAAAATTCTGTTACATATTGCAAATACTGGGTTAGGACTCTTTTATTTTATTTTATTTTATTTTATTTTTTGCTTTTTGGGTCACACCCAACAAAGCTCAGGGGTTTCTCCTGGCTCTGCACTCAGGAATTACTCCTGGCATACTTGGTGGACCATATGGGATGCCGGGATCGAACCCAGGCCAACAAGGGCCGGCCACGTGCAAGGCAACGCCTACTCGCTGGACTATCGCTCTGGCCCCATTATCACTTTTCTGTATACAAGGGGACTGAATTGAGGTACTGCCTCCACTCTGGTAGGATCCACTCTGGTGGACTCTCTGTGGTGGGATCCTCTTTGGTAGGAGACTTCGGCCCTCATGCATAGTCTAAGTTCTGACCAGAGCTAGATGTCTTCCATTATAATGGAATATGGCGGTAGTTTGTTCTACTATTAAAAGCCTTTTGGAACTGCGCTGGACTTGTGAGTTTCCATCTGTTTCCCAGCAGCCTCAGAGATACAGGTACACGCAGCAGAGCAGAAACCAGCTTTCCCCGTTGAACCCTCTGCATTCCATGGACCACGAGAGCAACTTCCAACCCAAGCCCACCATCCCGATGGAGCCTCGGAGGAGCCCAGAGAAACCCCCATACCTTGCTGGCAGCGATCTTCACAATCCACACTCTGCAGCAGGTAAGATCTCCACCCAGCAGATTAATCCAGTCTCCAGCCCAGAGATTAATCCAGTCTCCAGCCTGGCTTGTCAGAAAAACAGCCTACAAGGACCCACCACACAGAGAACCTCCCTTCAAAGGAGAGTATTTCAAGCCCAGAAATGCTTGATCCGAAGACACAGGTACACCAGGCAGAGCAGAAACCAGCGCAGCTGCTGTGCGGCCACGTGATTTACCTCCAAATTACCATAAATATTCTACCCAACCCTCTGAGAGAGCCCCACAAAGTAATGAGAATATAGCGCTCGCATGGCAGAGCCTGGCAAGCTGTCCGATGCGTGTTCGATATGCCAAATCCAGTAACAGAAATGTTTATTTTCTTGACCCGATAGAGTCCTTAATATAGCAGCAGTAAGAAAGGCAAACAAGCAGTGCCTGAAAAATTTCATGGCCATCCTAGGCTGCCAAAACGAAGAAGGACTAAAATGACTGTCTGTACGTTCAATGCACGTACACTGGCATCGGAAGCATATATTGAGGATCTGATGGTGCAAGCGCAAAAGATCAAGTACAACATCATTGGTCTGACTTAGAGGAGGAGGCATCAGTTGCATCATGCTGTATTTGACACCAGAGAAGAATTGTTCCTTGGAACATGCGACGAAAGAGGGATCGGTGGCATTGCTGTCATTGACAACACGAAAATGGCCGTAAACATTGATTCATTTGAATGCCTAACAAACCGAATAGGACGATTACACTTGAAGAGATGTGGCCACTGCCAGCAATTTCTATCTTCATTGTCTACGCACCAACATCCATATACAAAAAGATGAAATTGAGAAATTCTACATGGAATTGGAAGAGTTCTATAAAAAAGATCACACCTTCTACAAGATCATAGTCAGTGATTTTAATGCCAAGATAGGACAAAGAAGATCGGCTGAGGAACTCCACATCAGGACCCATGGCCTAGAATGGAACGAACAGAGTGAGAGACTATCTGAGGTCATCATGTCACCAAGACCATTCCTGGGAACTCATAGTTCCAGAAAGCTGAAGCGAGACGTTGGACATGGGAGTCTCCTGGCGGACAGTTCCACAATGAACTTGACCACACCATCTTCAATCGACGGTTTTGTCTGACCGATGTTGCTGTCGTCCCCAAATTCCAAACAGGATTGGACCACCGTCTTCTTCATGCAAAATTCTACTTCCCCCAAAGGGGAGAAAAGGCTGCAAAGTTTAATAAGAGAACTCCCAGAACGACCACCAACTGGGAACTCTTTGGCACCATTGCAGCAACATGGGAAGATACCATCATTGGCGACATCGATGAAGATGGAGGTTCAGCACCTCCATGATTGTTCGACGAATTCCGAGAGAGAGAAAGACACAAAAGAACGCCTGTCTTCAGAAACTCTCGAACTCATTCGCCAACGTGGCAAGGCGCGAGCCTCAGGAGACCAAATGCTAACGTCCAAGCCTGCTAAACGGTGCAGGGAAGCGATAAAAGAAGACCTCAAAGACAAAAGAGCAGAAATACTGGAAGATGCAGCAGAAGCCGGGAAAAGCATTCGCACTGCCCGCCTGTCCTTCGCCAACTATAAGACCAAGATGACTGCCCTCCGACGCCCTGATGGATCTATCACATCTTCCAGAAAGGCAATGGAGAAGATTATCCAAGACTTCTACTCAAATCTCTTTGATAGCCACATCCAACTGCCCACATACCAAATTCCACAGGATGGATATGTCATTCCCAACGTTCTCCCTTCTGAAATCCGACATGCCATCTTGTCGGTAAAGAAGGGAACAGCACCAGGCGCACAGTCAGACCCGAACATCTGAAGAATCTGCCATTGGTACTCATCAATACACTAGCTCGGCTCTTCACATGCTACCTGTCTGAATGCAAGGTGCCCTCCCAATGGAAAACCAGCAGGACAGTTCTACTGTTCAAGAAGGGAAACATTCACGACATCGGCAACTATCGCCCATCTGCCTGTTATCCGTCCTCTACAAGCTGTTTACACGAGTCATCCTGAACAGGATTAGCAGAACACTAGATGAAGGACAACCATGCGAGCAAGCAGGCTTACGGAAAGGATTCAGCATAATTGACCATATCCACACAAAACCAAGCTCATTGAGGTTTGTAGGGAGTGCAAGATGCCGCTCTGTCTCACGTTCATTGAGTTACAGAAAGCCTTTGATTCTGTGGAGACTGAAGCAGTCGTCAAAGCCCTAGCCAAACAGGGTGTTCAAACCCAATACATCAAGATCCTTTGTGAGCTGTATTACGGATTCACCACCAGGATCTCACCATTCTACAAAGAAGTGATCATTGATGTCAAAAGAGGGGTTCAACAGGGTGATACCATTTCACCAAAACTCTTCAGTGTCACCCTCGAGAACATCATGCAACAATTAGAATGGGAAGGAATGGTAGTGAAGATAGATGGTGGGCAACTACACCACCTTCGCTTTGCTGATGACATTGTTCTAATAACACCCAACATTAGCCAAGCGGCACAAATGCTGGCTGACTTCACCGAGAATGTGGAAAGATAGGTCTACAGTTGAATCTAAAGAAAACAATGTTTATGGAGAATGCACTAGTTCCAGGGGGCCCCATTCACTCTCAATGGAACAAACATCTCTGAATGCAGTAGTTATGTGTACCTAGGTCGAGAAATCAACATGATGAATGACCTAAAACCTGAGCTGTGCAGGAGGAAGAGAGCAGCATGGAATGCCTTCAAAGGCATCGAAGAAATAGCTAAAAAGGACAAAGAACCTCTGGCTCCAGGCACATCTCTTTGACTCCACCGTTCTCCCTGCATTAACATACGCCTCAGAGACCTGGGCCCTAGGGAAAGCAGGATGAGAATGCTATTCGTGTCTCCCAGAGAGGAATCGAAAGAGCTATGCTTGGAATATCACGCCTCACTCAAGTGAGAGAAGGAATCCGGAGTTCTGACCTCAGTCGCTATTCCAGAATCAGGGACGCTCTCTCGTTTGCCAAGGCATCGAAAATCAGATGGGCTGGACATGTAATGCGATTTGGAGACAACCGCTGGACTAGGGCCATTACCGACTGGATCCCACGTGATGTCGGAAGATCACGTGACCGCCCACCTACAAGATGGTCAGACTTCCTTGTCAAGACCCTGAAGGAACGGTTTGAGGCTCTTCATATTCCTGAATCAACCAGATGCCATTGGGCTACATTGGCAAGTTATAGGGTCCAATGGAAATGTTACTGGCGCCCACTCGAGCAAATCGATGAATAATGGGATTCAAGTGATCAAGTGATCAAATATATATATATATATGTACATATTATGATATCAATATCCAAGTCAGGTGAAACATGGATCAGGAGGTCTTGTTGAAGGTGGAAATTATCACAAACGTGTGGGATTCAGAGGCTAGGTAAGACAGAGAATGGAACAGTGTTCTAATCATTGTCGAAAGTGCTAATACCAACCTAGAACTGAGCATTAAATACAGGCAAAAAGATACACATGACAACCTTTTTATGTATGTATTTTAATCCACAATGTGGAAGGGGAGGAAAAGAGAAAGAGATAGAGAGAAAGGGAAAGAAATAAAGAACCTGCCATGGAGGCAGGGGTATGGGAGGGGGAGGGAATCAGGGACATTGGTGGTAGGAAATGGGCACTGGTGGAGAGATGGTTGCTGGAACACTGTATGACCAAAACCCAAATATGAACATCTTATGAACATCTTTGCAATTGTATATCTCACAGTGGTATAATAAAATACTTAAAAAAATTTAAGGCATAATAAGTCAACTTGGAGTAAATAAATAAATAAAATGAGGGAAAGGAGGAAAGAAATAACAGATTATTCAACTATGTTCTTGAGGCTCACCTGCTTTGAATTTAAGAGGAGATATGACTCAGAACTGAAAGGGAAAACTACATGGTAATCTCTAAGTAAACATACTTAAAAGCCACTACCAAGAAGAGATAATTGGAACCTGACAACTATATAAAAGACAGCTACAAATGCACAGAGAAAAAAAATAACAGTCAAAAAAAAAGCAAAAGCGAAATTCACAAACACCCAGAATTAATATTAAAAGACTACAATAAATTGCTTCATTTCATAACCGTGCTTAACATATAATGGCTTGAGTCCAACAATCGAAAGACACACAGCGGCTGAATGAATGAGAAAATTGAACCTAACCTTCTGCTTCTCATACCTGAACTGTCATGATAAGCACAGGTTGAAATTAAAAGCTAGGACAACTATCATACATACAAATAGTTACCTAAAATGAGCTGTGGCAGTCATACCTTTATCAGATGAAATAAATTTAAAAATGATAAAGGTTCTAAGGGATGAAAATGACAAGTTATAATGATCAAGGGATTCATACACTAGAAAAGAATTCACATTCATTAACATAGATGCACCAAACGAAGGAGAATATGCTGTAACGCTCCTGCCATTAAGAAACCACAACATTGTGGAGAAAGAACGACAGATACACACTCCAATATATAATACCTGTAAGTATTCAAGTTAATAATAATTTTCTGAGAACAGAAAGAAGGTCCATGATCTCAAGACCTTCATCTCCACTCTCCCAAAACCAGAAAAAAAGGAACATAAAAATCTAATAGGGCCAAATTTTCACCATCACTGACCCAAAACAAGCAATATAAATATTTTTAATTTAGGGAAGAAAGGAAAGGAAGGAAAACAGGGAGTAAGAGATGGGAAGGAGGTATAGAGGTAGGAAGGGAGGGGGTCGGAAGGATAAAAGAAATAAAAGAAGAAAATGGCGAAGAGACAAATACTTTATGTGGCAATGTCTACAAATGTGGTTCTCTGTGTCTCTATGTGTATATATACTTAACTAGAAACATTTTTCCTTAACATAGTAAAGCATGAAAACATGCTGCTATTTTCTAAACAAATATCACGCCCACTCTCTCCTTTGAATCTGTGAAGAAAATGAAACAAAATGTGACTTTTGCAAAGATTCTTTACATGAGGAACACTTATCTCTTTTGTCTGAAAGCAGGTGGTTCTTTTCCCCTATGATAAAGACCAGTAAATCCTATACTTTACAGGTATCATATGAAAGATAAATTTATAAACTTCCAATACCCTGCCGATGAAAACTGAATAGTTCACTCAGGTTCATAGCAGCATTCAACTTTTAAGCCATGAGATAACTTATGTACCAAGACATATTTGAGGACACCAGTATGCCACCACTTGCTGTAAACAGGATTATGCGGGCTGTGTAGAACAATAATCAAGGAGCCCAGACTAATGTTAGAGGTACATCCTAGCAACTTAACACCACCTGATCTGGGGCTGGTATTCCTGCTGGCATCTGGAGGGAACATGACCGAGTTTATCTTTCCCAGGAGACCAATGATAGTTAAAACCTCTGGAGGAAAGCTGCAGTCTCCCCTAGAAACCAAGTGACTTGCACATAAGTCAAGTCTTTTCAGAGGAAGAAGAACATAGGAGACCCGTGCAGGATTCTAGGTGGCTAATCATGCCCATGACTTCTCTGACATCATGCCACAGCATTATGGGGAAAATACACTTGGAGAAATCATCAACAGACACTTGAGTGTAAGGATTGTGAATACAAGGTGGGTTTGAATTCTGATAAGTCAGAAGCTGATACTCATCCACATATACCTCCTAGTTCTTGAAGTAAGAGAAATAAATCTATTTAAACAAGCAATCGGGGGTGGGGAGATAAGTCTTGCATTAACAAGATTATTATAATTCAATATTTTCACTACAAAGCCACAGAGATCTAGATTACTAGGGAATAGCAATGACTTTGAATTAAATACCATCCTGGGTAAGCTAGTTTGGCTTAACTGAGATTTTTGTGTACTGGGTTTAATAAAAATTATTGTAATAGTTGTTTCATAAAATATGGTACAGTTGATGAATTACTCATAATGAGGGGAAATAGCCCCTAATCGATTTTAATAAGCCCTTCGAATATATAGACATTTATCCTTAAGCACAGAGAATCCTAGATAATGATTTAGGTTCAGAGAGATGAAACAGTTTGCCGATGTCACACTGCAATAAATGACAGAAGATTCGAACTCTGATGCACTTTCCACCACATCAGTGGCTTGCTTCAAGCAGTACTGCCGAATTCTGCCAGGCACCCATGAGAGGGGCAAGAAGTGGCTTTGAGGGCATCATTCCAATGTGCTTTTTTAACATCTTTTCTTTTCAGGTGGACCTACTGGCTTTAGTACTACGCTATCCAGATTTGCGGATTTCCTGCTGTGACACTATGATAGATAAGACTGAATGACCTGGGTGGGGAAACAGTGTAGTTAAGGAGCATGACTGGCATGCCCCAGCCTGGTTCTCTGCCAGCACCACATGGTCCCTCAGGGCAAGCGGCCTGATCCTGGAGGCCCCCAGCTCCGAGATAATGGGAGTATCCCAGGCACTGAAGGCCCAAGCACCACTGAACCCTCGGGCCTCTGCATGGACAGACAGTCTGGTCTTCCCACATCCCCAGAAAAATGAATGACCAAATTCATATACATCCGGAGTCATCAAAACGTATAGTCTCACACACTCTTCATCCTGTTTGGCGGGTTTCACAGAAAACCTTGAAATTTCTAAAGTGAGTGACTGAGGTGTGTTTCGTATGTTAATGGAGGTTACTTAGGGTAAACACCAAATGCTGAGAGTTGATGGTCAGGAAAACAAAACTAGAAGATAGGTTTCAAGGCTCTACCTCTCCTGATGTCTAGGGAGGAGAGAGGGGCTAGAAGTAGAGTTCAACTATCAGACAGGCCTAAGAAAGCCTCCAAAAATTCCAGAAGGAAGGAGACTTCAGAGAGCTCCCTGGCTTCTGAGGATGGCCCACCTTGATCCCTCGTCTAGACCTCTGTACTCTTTCATTTGCTTTTGTTTTAATTTCCTTTTGCAACCTTGGTATTAGATCAGTGATTAGTAAGTAAACAGATTTCTGGCATCTTTGTGCCTTTCTAGCAAATGTAATGAATACGAGAAGGATGTTTTGGGGAACTGGTAAATCGTTTGTTGGTCTGAGCTGTGACAATCTGGGCTGGAGCACTCCAGCACCTGGAGTCTCAGGGCGGGGTGCTGAGAACCTCCCATCTAGAGATGGTTGGTCAAAGAAGGAGCTTGTCCAGGGCATATAGCTGGTGTCTGAGGTGAAGAACCTTCTTAGGAGATTGAGCCATTTACCTGTAGAATGTGACACTCACTTGGGGTAGACAGCATCAGAACTGAGCCGACTTCTTGAACAGTCCCTGATATCCGAGAATTACTTGTAGGTGGAAGGAAACCTTTCCATATTCCCCAATGGAAACTGGTCTCAGGAATATCCAACAAAGTAGTGTTATCCATTCATTAAATGCAAAACTATAGCAATTACTATCATGGCATAAAAGCGGGGCTACTTGAACACTAAAATTTTCTGGAGGAAGAGAATCCTAGAATAAAGCTCAGAATAAAACAAAACAATGTTATCCCATATTTTTCTCATTTCACTGTGGCTCACAGAAAAACAAAAACAACACAGTCACTGCTCCAAATATTTGCATTTGGGAAGCAAAAATTTGGTGGAAAGAGTATAGAATGTGGGTCTCACCCACAGAAAAGCAGCGGGGACCCTTAGATGGATCGTTCTTCTACCTGGGTACTTTTGTATCTTTAAGTTCAATGCAGTGAGTTGTTCTTTGTGAACGCACATGCCTATCTGACCTATACATGGTTTGATTATTCGAAAGCATGGCTTTCGGACCACTGCGTTGAAATCTTTTCAGAATGCTTTTTTGTTACAATTCCTTGGTTCTTGGGTTCTCAGCTTCATGTTACAGAAGGGAGGAAATGGAGTTCTTAATTTTGACGTGATGCTTTATTGCATCTGCTTTTATCACCACCAGGGCTGCCAGTGGGATCACAAGAATAAAATTGCTCTGAACTGAAATATTTTTTTAAATGTTAAATCCTAAAATTCCAGTAACTATGGAAGTAGAAAAGAGGAGAACCAGAAAGAGAATGACAAGGTGGACTGGCGTAAATAAGACAGGAAGGCACAGATCTTATTTTCACAAGTTTTTCTTATCTGACAAACAAGAACTGTGAACCAGGTCAGTGACTTTTTCCCCACCCCTTCTTAGCAGCTAAGCTATTTTCAAGCTTAATCTTTCAAGGAAAACCATCGCAAGGAAGGGAGTGCCTTTCACAACAGCAGACGCCGCAGCAGCCCTGGCTCTCCGGGAGGTGGAGCGTGAGTTAGGAGCACTGAGCAGCATGTGGTGCGCAGACCAGCCAGAGTGGCTAACAGAGGTTAGAGAGACCAGAGGGGGCCATCTCAGCTCATACCTTCTTTGGGAAGACTTTCAGAAAGGAATAGGGGGAAGAAAGAGCCAGAAGATTCTGTCAGAATCCTCCAAGTGCTCTGAGGATCTGAAGTGTTCTGCGAAGTGAATTCAAGTCAATCTGTTTAGGGAACTAGAAATCTAAGTTTGATGGAATGACCAAGTAAACAAAGCCTATTCTGACGAGGAAAGGAAAGATCATTTCTCTTCACATATAAAGGGAATCATGCCCCTTGAGGTGTTGCAGGTGTGGCTGTGGTGCCCGGATGTGTCAGCATGCGACAGACTGGAGACAGACTTGTCTACACCCAGGGATCTGCCCCATGGGCCCAAGATGATTGATGGTCTGACACAGAAAAAGACTGCCCCCTGGGATGAACCCAGAGCCATGGCAGAGACTGGCAAGCTACCTGTGCTGTATCTGATATGCCAAATACAGTAACAATAAATGGACCTCATTCTCAACCAATAAAGTCACTACTGGTGCCCACTTGAACAAATCAATGAAAACGGGAAGACAAGTGACAAGCGATAAAGGGGAAAGAGATATCTAAATCTGATGAAATGGTCAAGGCAAACAAAGTCTGTTCTAACTAGAAAATGAAGGATTGTGGACCAGCTAAAGAAGGCAAAGAAAATAACCTGGTTTCCCCCAAAGTCACCATTGTGATTCTTCCAGTTTGGAATTCCGTTCTGAATTCTGCTTCAAGGTTAAACTCATGAATCCTGGCATCTCTATTCACTATAGGCTGTAAAGGCTTGGTGATATGGGGCCAGAGCAATAGTACAGTGGGGAGGGTATTTGCCTTGCACACAGCCAACCCAGGTTCAATCCCTGGTATTCCACGTGGTACAGCAACTTCTGCCAGAAGTGATCCTCAGTGCAGAGCCATGAGTAATCCCTGAGTATTGCTGGGTGTGAGCTAAAGAAGCCAAAAATAAAAGCTTGGAATGTATGGAACAATTTTAGTGATATTGAAAAGCACCCCTACAAGGCAGCAAAACTAAAGCAGTACGAGAACTATGTGACGCCCAGTGTAAGTCAGATGAAGTTTGAGGGTGCAGAAAAGCCTGAAAAAGTTACCAAGAAAATGTGGAAGAGGAATATGAAGAGGAGGAGGGGGAGAAGCAATTTTTTTTAAAAAATTAAGTTTATTGTTTTCCTCAGGGAAGGGAGCACCATCACAGACACAGCTTTGATCTGAGCCCATCTGTCAACCTCATTAAGTTTAATTACACATTAGGATCATGATTATATCATAGTCTCCAAGTACCCTAAGGGATTGTTAGGAATTGTTGGTGGTTTCCAGGAAACAGTAAAGGTGTCCAGAGTACTCTCAAACTATCTCAAACTTATTCAGATTTCCCAACACTTAAAAGATGAAAACAGCTCTCATGTTCTCCTCACTGTGCACTTTACAGTTGGTATAATGAGGCATTTCAAGCTCTCTCCTTGTGTGTGTGTGTGTGTGTGTGTGTGTATGTGTGTGTGAGATACTTGATAGTGTTCAAGGGTTACTTCTAGCTCTGTACTCAGGTATTACCCCTGCTTGTGTTAAGGGGACCATATAATACCAGGAATCGAACCCAGGTCGGCTGCATTCAAGGCAAGTGCCCTACCTGCTGTGCATCACTTCAGCTTAACTCTCTTTTATGGAATTTTATTTTTGTTAAGGTGGTGTTAACTGTATCGTTACTGGCTAGAAATCAGGAGTTCACAACAGGATGTTCCAGGAAGAGAGGGAAGAAAGGGAATAAGGAACTCAAGTTCATCTTTAAAGTCCTCATTCTATGAATTATCCTTTCATATATAAATACTTTAACTTTAAATGTGATAAGGCACCCATCATTATAAATCAATAGTCTTGAACTACAGCATCCTTCAGTTAATATGAGTACAGAAGTAGAGGGTGGTTGTGTACAAACATAAATTTTAGAAACAGATAGCATTTGCATTTTTCAGACTGGTTGTTTCATTTAATCCGAAGCATTCAAGGTTTATTCATGTTGTAATCATTAACAGGATTTCCTTTCTTTGAAAATCTGGATGGTATTTCACTACATGTTTATATCATATTTTGTTTTATTCACCAGAATGTCTAATTAAATTACTCTTGTTTCTGAGATACTATGAAAAATACCTCCACGAACATGGATAACCAAAATTTCTTCTAAGACATTTAAAGGTCTTTTGAAATGATTTGGAGTATATAAATATATATATATAGATATATATATATATATACATACACACATACATACATACTCTGGGGTAGGACTGATGGATCATACATTAATTCTATTTATACTCTTGTGAGGAATATTTCCGTACAACTGGATTACTTGATATTCCTGTTAGAAAGCAGAGTATTCCCATTTATCTATATCCTCACCAACACTTAGTATTTTTCCATTATTTTAAATTAACTATCCCATTGTGTACTAAAAACATCTTATTATAGTTTTGATTTGTATCTCTCTAATGATGAGTGATGTTGAGTCTCATGTTCCTACCAGCCTTTAGTATGTCTTTGTTGTTGCTGTTTTTGTTTTGTTTCATTTTTGTTTGGGGACCACATCCAGTCATTGCTCAGGGTTTCTGCCCCACTTTTGCTCAGGAAGCATTCCTGGCAGTGCTCAGAGGAACATATCCAGTGCCAGAGACAGAACCTGGCTCAGCTGCATGCAGGGCAGACGCCATACCTGCTGCACTATCTCTCTAGCCTTTGTGTGTCTTTTATAGAGAAATGTCTGTTCAAGTTCTTTGTCTATTTTAAAAAATGCTTTCATTAGGTTTGTTGTTGTTGTAGGTCAATTTTACATATTCTGGATATTAATCTCTTATGATTTGCAAATGTTTTATTCCTTTCAGTGTGTTGCTAAATAATTGATACATTCCTTAAACTTTTTAGGAGGGAAAAACCCGTAGGGAGGTTTGTGCTCTTAACGTGTCTATCGTTTATTTTGTATGATGTACACGTAAAGCGTTGGTATGATTCATGCAATTCTTAGCAAATAATGATCTAGACAGGCTGATGTCCAAGTGTTCTGAGGATGATTATGAAACAATGCAGGGTATTCTTTGGTGTTTCTTTCAATAGTGGCTGACAAATCAACGCACAACTGCTAATTAAAAGCATATAATGTTACTAATTATGAATAAAATGTCCCAGCCCACTAGAGCACAATCCCTACAGTATTAGTGGAGAATTAACTAGCTTTATTAAAGATTTGGAGGACTAGTCACTTTTTCATCATCCTTTAATTAAAACCTCTACATCGTACACTTGAAAGCCTTTGTTTCTTATCCATTATTTCCATTCTTTTCTTCTGGCCTTGGAAAATCAGGATGAAAAATTATTGGAAGAAAAAATTCTAAATGATCTTTTCATACAGCAATAATAGAAAGACATAGTATTCAAAAATATCAAAAGAAAATTAAGATTTTAATGCTCTTTGAACTAGAAGACTAAGCAAAAGGAAAAGTGGTTTTCTTTTAGATTTAGAACATTTTAGAGGTAAATTTCTTTTATATTCTAAAATAAATTTATGTTCTATATTCAATTTTTCTCAACCTCTCCACATAAATAATTAAACATAGTTCAGGGGCACAAGTTCAAAGTCTTGAACAAGAAAATCATCCACTGAAGCACAGTGAACTTTATTATCCTATTCCCTGGAATGTATTTGCTATGAAGGAAATGGCACCACAAGTGATAACCTCCTTCAACCGAGTTCCCATCCTGTCCCAACCATCCACACTAAGGGATCAAGTGCAGTGCCTGGCATGCAGCATACCTGAAGTAAAGTTTACTTAATCAATTGGCAATTTACATAATATCATCTGGATTGTGTTGGATACTATGAGCCAGGCCTTATGTATGCCTGTCACACCATTATTTCAAAACTCTACCTGCAAATACTGTGACATCATCATGACTATACTGTACAACACCAAATTTCAAATGTTCTAGCATAAGCCCTTGATAAAGAACTTTCTCTCTAAAAATTCAACTACATGCAACTGAAGGAAATAATTTGATTTTTAAATATTAAGCTTGGGATCTCTATTTCTAAATCCCTGTATACAAGGAGAGTTTATTACTTAGCTAATTTCAGCCCAGCTGAGAATAAATATACATTTTTTGGTTTCATATACTATTATTAAATGTGGCTTGATGCATCTTGTAAGAGGAAAAAATTATATTATGTAAGTGATAAGAAATATGAGTAGTGGAAAGCAATAAGAAAGCTAGATAACTTTTCAAAGCAAAAAATTATTATTTGTATGATTGGAATATAAAGACACCTGAATTTATCTCTTCTGTTTATACAGTTTGAGTCTCATTACATCTATGTTTCTACTTTCTTCTAAATATTGTTTTCTATATTTCAAACATCTAATTAAGTAAACACAATGCAAAGTGAGATGATACATTGTTTGGAAAACTATAAAATTATAGAGTAGATAGACTTCCATTATAATCCAATTTTCACTCTGTCATGAATTTGCAAATGGATTTTCTTTGGGGTTGAAACTTTCAAAGCTTAAAAAAAAGAGAAAAAAGAAAACTTCTAAAGCTTGATTTTAGTTTGACTCAATGTTTTGATTCACTGGAATTAGAAAAGTTTCAACTAATCTTCTATCTGTTGATCATAGGTGGTTCTTTCCTATAAAAGAGGATCAAGCTTACACTTCGTTTTGGTGGTTGTAGTCTTCAGGATCCAGCCTTCCTTCGAATTTTTGGGCAATTAGAATTGCCACAATCAGGTCAAGGGACTGGAATAGGCTGAAATGATATTCTTCACCAACTCCTCAGTCCCATCTCTTGAGCAATGTTCTCCCTAGCACACGCTCTCCCGTATACTAGAACTGTCCTACTGTTTACACCTAGAATTAATAGCACAAATAGAATATTTATAACAGCAATACAACATCCAATTATATTTCAAAATTATATTATGAAATGATTACATTATATTATTAAAATAACATTACTAAATTATCCTCTTCCCTCCCCTTACCTTTCTTGAGTTTTATTTAAGTACTTAAGGGACAAACATATGCCTACAGTTGATTTTGAGTTTTCAGTGAACTCTTAAAAAGTTCTAGTGCAAGTTTTCTTTTTATTTTGTTGTGGGTATAAAAATACATATAAGTATGTGTTCACTCATTTAGTTGTTTGGTTTGAGGGCCATAGCCTTGGTGTTCATGGCATACTCCTGGCTCTGTCCTCAGAAATCACTCTTGGTATGGCTGAGGGTTCATTCCTAGCGTGGTTCAGGAGACCAAGGAGTAAAACTTGGGCAGCCACAAGGAAGGAATGATCTTGAGACCCTGTACTATCTCTCTGGCCTCTGAAGGTTATTCTTTTATAAATAATTTCCACAAGAATAACTTAAATTCTTTATGCTTTGGTATACTGCATGATCCACAGTGGCCAAATAAAATTTTGCTAAAATAATACTCTTTAATAAATAATTATCTATCTTTCATGTTTGGAAATTAAATTTGTCCTTTGTAGTATGAGTCCTAAATTTCATCACCTATGTTGGTTTGTTCTTTGTTCACTGTGCTAGGGAATCATCCAAATTATCTAATCTCAAGCTATCTTATTTTTGAGAAAGTATCTATTATTTCTATGATAGCATCTTTGATAATTTTCTTATCTTCTCTGTTTATTTCAAGAAACTCCTAGTCAATATGTTTAAATCCTTGGGTTGACTTTTCTATACTTCACTTTTCTCTCATATTTCCTTTTTTCTATTTCACTGCTTTGTATTTTGGGAAAAGTACCTAAACTTCCCAAATCATCACTCTGGCATTTAGCATTTTTTCTATTATTCTTTACATATTTTGTAATCTGAGAAATTATGTATTTACCAGTATCTCCTACTTGTTCTGACTCTATAATTTCTGCTACGTTATTTCAAAACCTAAGTATTATAATGTTGTTCTATACTTGCAGTAAACTTTAATGAGGCTAGAGTATGCCTCAAAATTTGATTTAAAACTATAAGTACTATAACAGTCTCTGAGTTTAGGCTGCTTAACACAAAACTGTGGAAGTACTGATTAGTAGTATTATGTACTTACCTAAGTAAAGAATTACTGTACTAAAAATAATAGCTGCTATGCATATTTAAAATTTTCTAGTTGTTTAAAGTATTTTACATTTTACTAGCCTCATTAATTCTCTTGGATATCTTGTTACTCCCATTTTGATAGAAAGAAACTCGCTTTACCAAATGATATTATTAGAAATGCAAAAGCAGAATTTCCTTGGAAACAGAGAGTTCCACTCCCAGCAGTCATTCAGTCAAAAAACCCAACATCCCAAAATGTGTTTGCACAACCACTGAAACAGCAATCAATGGCTGCAGCAGTCACACCAAGCAGGGAAT
This sequence comes from Cryptotis parvus, assembly GCA_021461705.1. Taxonomy (NCBI): domain Eukaryota; kingdom Metazoa; phylum Chordata; class Mammalia; order Eulipotyphla; family Soricidae; genus Cryptotis; species Cryptotis parvus. Next base: position 118,486 of record JAJIBD010004144.1, read on the forward strand.
GTGCAGAAGCCTCAGTTTAGATGTCAAGGGTGCTGACTCAGGATCCATCTAAGTCAGTTATTAAATACCGATGGACACTCCTGATGTATGCGAGGTTTTGATATTTTATTTTTAAGAATCAAATTACAAATGGCAGGTGGGTAAAGCCTATCACAGAGCAGATAGGAAGTAACAAAACAAAGCATCCTGAGTCCATAGTATTTCAAACAATACCTGTCGTTTCTCATAAATCACATGATTCAATGGAGGTAACACACTTGACAGAGATATTGGTTAGAACGAAATACACAATGAAAGCTGACAAGTTGGGGATTTGCTTTGAGATAGACAGGAAAAAATAAAATTTCCCCCAATGATCAAAAACTGCATGAAGGAAAAGGGCTGCCAGTCAATTGCTTCCTACTTATGGCTAAGGATAGATACTGCCCAGAGCCCAGAGGGCCTGCAGCCTTTCCTGGCTAAGATGTCCTTATCTGGAACTGCTTGGGCAACTGATGCCCCCAAATGGAAATTATAAGATTTAGAAAATGATTGTGGCAAAATGCCCACAGGCATAAATCTCTCTTAAGTAGACAAAAGCCAAGACTGGATCTGAAGAGTTGTCTTTCCACATTAGCCCTAAATTGGGTCTGGAATAAACTAGGTTAAGAATGATTATAAGTTGAAAGAGTGTAGTTATAGCAACAATAACATTAAACAAGACTGCCTAAGCAAAAAATACCTCTGGCTATTTTTAAATCTTTAAGAACAAATAGAAATGTGCTGAATCATTAAGATCGAGTTAGCATAATTTAAGATCCACAATTATTAGTGTTAAAGTGACAATCACATTCTTTTAACTCATTTAATGAAATATCTTTTAATTTATTTGTTTGCTTGTTTGTTTTGCTTTCTATGTCATACCCAACAATGCTCAGAGGTTACTCCTGGCTCTGCACTCAGGAATTACTCCTGGCTCTTCACTCAGGAATTACTCCTGACGCTGCTCGAGGGACCGACCATAGGGGATGCTGGGACCCTCGTTTAAGGCAAATGCCCTACTCACTGTGCTATTGTTCTGGCCCCTGAAATATCACTTTTACTTCCTTTTAGAACCAAAATTACAATAAACAAGCCAGAGAGATAGCAGAAGGGTTTAGGCATTTGCCTTGCATGGGCCTGTTTGCAGTTTGATCCTCACCACCACAAATGGTCCCTAGAATGCAGACAGGAGAGATCCCTGAGGACAGAGCAGGGAATAAGCCCTGAGCTCAGGTTGGTTGCAGTCCAAAGCCTCTAACACAAAAAAAGGATAAAACCTGTATTCCAATATCGTTAGGTAGCACTTAGATTAAGTTAATCTCCACATAGATCAAAATTTGTACCAAGAATAAGAATGATAATATTTTATTTATAATCAAAGTAAAAACTTCTTAGTCATGTGCATAGATAAGTTTAAAAATAAATTTTCTTAAAGACTGTGAAAAATACTAATTAAAACAGAAAATTTTATATATTATATAAATATAATAGAAATTTTAAGTTCTACATACATTACTCCTGTAGTTATCAACATTGTACACATAAAAATAAGGGTATATACTGTGTTAATTTTTCTTAAGCCACGATACTTTTAAAGCAAAAAAGAACAGAACTGTCAGAGAAATATGACTTTAGGAGGTTCTACATTTTTCTTAAAATTTTAAAACTTTACATTTCCAAATGTTATAGAGTGAACATACAGTTTCTGCTACAGAATGCTTTTGTAGTAACTTTATAAAATAATCAAAATAGGGGAATAGTGACTTATAATCCCAAATTTTTATCACTGTTGATTGGATTGATACATTTCCATTTTTTGTCATTATCACAACCATTTTTATTTAAAAATGAAATCATTCAGTCCTGTTATCACTGACTATGATGCTACGGGGTTTTCTTCCCAATCTTAAACTGTTATTTGATGACAGTAGTTCTTAACATATAATCTTCAGAGTCCTATGTGCCCTGAAGATCCTTTCTTTGGATGTGGGAGGTCAAGTCTATTTTTATAACCACAGTAAATTGTTATTTGGCCTTTTCCACCAAGTTGACATTTGCGCCAATGGGGCAAGGCAATGGTGGATAAAACTGCTATTGCCTTGAAAGGTATCAAGGCCATTTTTCATTCTGTCGTGGTATCAAAAAGTAACATCCACAATTACCCTAAAAGGCAATTACAATACTCCTCCCATAGTGATGATTTGTGGGACTGTATTTTCTTTATATTCCCCAATTGAAACTTCATCAGTAGATTGACCACTGAAGCAAGAGAATCCAGATGTCTTCTATTACACCCATTAAATGAAACTTGAGATTTGAAAAATACCTAAAGAGCTTTTCACTTTCTCATTAATATTGCTTATTCTAAAATGAAACAAGAAGAAGAAAAAAACACAACTTTCCAATGTGTAACTTATTTATATCAGCCAGGTATTTATTATTTTCAAAGTGTTATCAATAAATAAACATATTAGGCTTTTAAGTTCAAATACAGTAAACAGTGATAAACATAAGTCCTAAGAATAGAAACAGTAATTTTCAAAAGTGCAAAGATATCATGAGAATTGGAGAAATTTTCCTTATATAATGGAAACTTTTTATACACAATATGGCATTGGTGCATCACTTGTATCACTTATATCACTTTTCTTCCCGTTGTTCATCGATTTGCTCCAGCAGGCACCAGTAACGTCTCCATTCGTTGGGAATGAGGTCCATTATTATTACTGTTTTTGGAATATCAAGTATACCACGGGTAGCTTGACAGGCTCTGCCATGGCTCTGGGTTCATCCCAGGGACCTAGTCTTTTTCTATGTCAGACAATCAACCATCCAGGGCCCACAGTGCAGAGCCCTGAGTGTTTACAAGCCTGTCTCCTGTCTGCTACCTGCAGCCAGGCACTGCAGTCACACCTGCAACACCTCTAGGGGCAGGTGGCAGGCATTGGTGCATATGTCTTAAATATTGAAACCTAGGTTATAAGCAGCTCTTAAATAAAGGATTAATTGAAAATTCAAAAGGGTAGAGGAAAACATCTGCACTCAGTCAATAATGGCCTAATTTGCAAGACGGAATGGTATTCACTTCCACACCCCAGAATTAATTAGGGGAGACTGAAGGGACCTCAAACTGAAGCTTTTCCCTCCTTTATATTCATTTGCATTCATTCTCCTGCTTAACTGCTTCCTGATCTGTATTTTGTGTATATTTTCTGTGATTTATACGGAGATGTGCTGAAAGAATTTGAAATACAACTTTATTATTGTAAGTCAAGCATTTTCCTTGAGATCTGATAGTTTCTGATACAGTTCATTCAGACTGCTCTATTCCTCCACATGTCACAGGCTTTAATTGAGGGCACTGGGGAACTACAAAATCCTTAATAAGTTAAAATTGTTTAAATAAGTCCCCTTTGCAAAAAGGTTAATGATATATTTACTATTATTAGAACTCAAGTTCAGCTTAGTAATATTATATTTTCTTAAATCAGGATTATTAAATTAATCAATTTTCAAAATAATTTAGTTTTTTTTTAAATGACTAGACATTGAATGCAAGTTACATAAACTTCTAGTCTTCCATGCACTTATTTTAAATAATTAGACAGTATCTTTATTTTTATTTATTTTTTTATTTTTTTGCTTTTTCGGTCACACCCGGCAATGCTCAGGGGTTTCTCCTGGCTCTGCACTCAGGAATTACTCCTGGTGGTGCTCAGGGGACCATATGGAATGCCGGGGATCGAACCCGGGCCAGCATGGGCCGGCCGCTTCAAGGCAAATGCCCTATCCGCTGGGCTATTGCTCCAGCCCCATATCTTTTTTTTCTTTTTGGGGTCACACCCGGCAATGCTCAGGGGTTACTCCTGGCTCTGCACTCAGGAATTACTCCAGGCGGTGCTCGGGGGACCATATGGGATGCCGGGAATCGAACCCGGGCCAGCATGGGCCGGCCGCGTGCAAGGCAAACGCCCTACCCGCTGGGCTATCGCTCGGCCCCAGCCCCATATCTTTAAACCAAAATGTAATCTGGGTGGCTTTACCTAAGTAATTAAACCACACTATACTACCTTAAAAGGTCAACTGCGGTACTTTAGAATGTTCATTGTTATTGAAGTGACTGAGTACCCTTTTTAAGAAACCTGGGTGGCCACTCCAGAAGGCTGAGGAATGAGATAGAAATGTTAGCAGCTTCCCTTAAGGTTCTACAGCCAGGAACACAGGTGCCATTCAGCTTGTCCTCAGTGAGAAATGAGTGTGAGGCACCCCAATAATCATTTCTCAAATCCTAAAGATGAATGTACTCTGCAAAGACTTTTAAAATCAAGCCACACCCTCCTCGTCAGTCATATCATTGCATTTCATGTCAACCATAAATAAACTTAAGTCCCCAAAAGAGATTCCCAAAAGATCTATCATCAACAGGGTACATGATGGCCCATACAGGTTCACCCCACCCCCCCAATTTCCTTTATTCCTTAGCTGCTGCACCAAGGAATCAAACTCTTAACCACCATTGCCACTTCCTACTGACTCTCATCCTCAGCCTAACTCCTGTTTTCCTTTTCGTCTCCTCAATTAAGACAGACACTCTTTGGCTGATATGCAATTTATTTTCTCATTTTCCAGGGATAATGATTTTTTATTTTTTTTTTCCTGTTCTCTTCTCTAAAGTAGGGGAAATATGGAGGTAAAAAAATTCTATCTCAACCCTCAAATGTTAGATAAAGCCTAGGGAGAGATGGGTAAACAGCAACTAGAATAAGTTGGACCGTTTACATTGTAACTTCCTTAGTTGACTAATGTAGGAACTGGTACTGCTGAAGTTGTGCCAAATTCAGTACTTATCAACTAGCAGTGTTTGGGGGTCACGAGGATATCTCAAGTGGTATAATACCTGTCTAGGACCTGAGTCCCATCACCGGCACTATTGGGTCCCCCAAGAACTACAATGTGTAGCTTTGGTGGCACCCAGTACTGCTGGGCAGGAACATAAAATCATCAGGTGCTCCCTGGCTGAGCATCTCTGGGCTAATCCTGGGACTCTTAGCCATCACTGGGATAGCTAGTCCCTATTAGGAGGCATGCTTGGTTGTCATGATCCAGGGGATAGTGGATTCCTGGAACCTAGGAGTGATGTTAAAATGCCTGTAATGCACGACAGCCTCCATTATAGAGGACTATATGTATCTCACCAGCGCCGTGCCACCCCACTCCTACACACACAGTGTCAACAGGTCTACGTCCAATACCGCACACACTGCTTCTGGGTCTAAGATATAATACAAAGATTTCTTCCATTAAGCTATGGCTTATTCAGAGACAAATATTTTCACACCATTTTATTTATCCGTACATCAATCTACTCATTTTAAGACCTTAAACTCTGCTCTTCATCTAAGAGGCATAACATACTTTCCCACCGTTTTCATGAAGATCTCAATATGTCTATAAACTACTTAGTGAGTGGATAACTTTAAGCTGCTGTTTCATCACCAGCAGCAAAGGCAGCGAAACATTCACTATGCAGCGCCTGGTGCTGCGCTTGGAAAATACACAAATGGATAGACTTAGAAGCTAGCACTAGGGAGCACGCAGCATCACTCAATGAATTAGAAATGGAATCAGAAAAGTCAGCAGATAGGGTGTTTGTCTTGCAAGTGGCCAACCCAGGTTCAATCCCTGGCATTCAATATCGTCCCCCAAGCACCACCAGGAGTAATTCCTGAGCAAAGAGCCAGGAGAAACCCCTGAACATCGCTGGATATGACCAAAAAAGAAAAGTTCAAAGTTGTGAATTCTGGAAGAATTTCCCCCAAAAGAGGGAGAAGTGTCCCCCTACTTCTCAATGAGATGCATCTCTGAGTTCCCCTCCAGCATGCTGGGAGACTGTGCTGGTTCTCTCAGCTCCATGTCACCTCTTCCTCCCACTATCAGCCTCGGTTCTGGTTCTCTGGCTCTGGTTTGAGACCCAACATGTTTCATGGTAAAGAAGGACTCACACAACCAAGAGAAAATGAAGTGACTTCCCATGGAAATGACACTGTCACGTGGAATAACAATGTCCCAGGGAAGTGACAAGGTTACTGTGTTTGAAATTCAGGGTCATAGTTTGAGGAGAGGAGGAGGATATAGTTTCCCCACACCATCCATCTACTACTCCCCGCAGGCATTTTTGGTATGTGTCAGCTTGAAACTCTTAATTTAGCAGAAATAGGCTTCTTTCAAGGAAAAGAATTCCCCCAGTTAAAAAAAAAAACTGTTCAGATTTATTTCTCTTACTGTATCAAATAACTTACCTTATTCCTCTTATAAGGAAAGGTGATAACCTGATACAGCTCTGCTTCTTGCTCAGTGCAAGAAAGTTATCATCTGCACATACACATTGTAATTTGTAACTGTTCAAATGACTACAGTGTCACATTCCCTAGAATAATGACCTGCAGCATAAATGAATAGGGGGATTAAGGGAGGCATGTGCCTTAGGAGAATATCCTTTAAGCTCTGCAGTTCAGAAATGAAGTTCTGTCCAGCACAATTCTACTCCATTGGGGGCAGGAGAAAATGTCTCTGAAAGTTCCATTTGGATGTTATCTTTTTTTGGCCAGTTGTATTAAGCACAAATGATTATTTTTAAGTTAATGTATAATTGTAGAAAAATAAATCACACTTTAATTGCCATAATGCTGTATCATTTAGTTACACTAGAAATGACTTGTGAATCTGAAATCTGGACATATCTAGTGATATGTCCCAAATAAGCCAATTAGTGCACAGATTAACCTCTGTAATCACTCCCTCGTCAATTGATTTCCATAATTTTTTCATAAAATTTGCACTCATGTTTGCACTCATGTTTATTAATGAAGCAGGTAACTAGCTCTGCATTTCAGGAATTTCATCACCTCATGTAGGAAAGTTTACAGTATTTATTTGAAAATTGTATTGTAAGTGCAATTTGCAATGTGGATCCATCTAGAGATTATCATTTAAGTGAAATCAGCCAGAGGGACAGGCACAGACTCAGACTCACCCCTCACATATGGGATATAAAGAAACTTCAAAGGGGAATAGCAAATGCCCAATTGCAATAGATATAAAGAGCAAGATAGCTGGTTTTCCTTCAGTAGGAAGCTTGCCACTGGGGCCAAGGTGAGGGGAATCATTGGGGCTGTGTGGGTCCCAACAATATTGGGGTACACTGGGTTCCCTGGTTACCCCAGGGACCAACAACTGATGAACAAAAGTTCATGAGTCTAGCTTAGATAATCCAAAAGCTTTTACATCTACCAACTTTGCTCTACACCAACAGTTAAGCACTCTGCCAACAACACACTGGCCGACAGACTCACATAGACTAAGTGCTGCAGCCAAGTGCACCGACCACATTGTGTGCTGACCAAGAACTCACCCATACTCATGTGAATGCCTCCTGACTACAGCTTTTGTCCACAGCCTGCCAGATCCCAAAACTTCTGACCTCCTGAGGACTGTCACTGTATCACTGTCTTCCTGTTCATCATCGATTTGCTCGAGCGGGCACCAGTAACATCTCCATATGTCCTGTCTCATGCAAGTAGAGCCCAAGGACACCTGCTTGCTACAGGAACATAAAGAGCCTCAAACCATTCCATCAGGTCATGGGAATGAGGTCTATAATTGTTATTGGTATTTGGCATATCAAATACGACACGGGTATTTGGTATATCAAATACGACATGGGTAGTTTGCCAGGCTCTGCAGTGCGGGTAACATACTCTTGTAGTCATCTCTAAATCCAGCATTTATGATGAACCACGTGGCCACAATAGGCTGTGCAAGCTGGGCTGTGATAGGTTGGTCTGCTGGGTGGAGTTCTGAAGAGGGGGAAGTCCGGATGTGGAAAATGGAGGCCCTCATGGAATTGGGGGGTCATCTGGCTTGTTGTGAGGCTCCGCTGGGGTGGTGGGCCAGGTATAGAACCCGCCATCCCTCCTGGGTGCCTCATGAGCGACTGAGCACAGGGAGAGCCAGTAGCAAGCTCTGCCCCATGTCTGTGAGTCTCTGAATCACTCCTGAGGACAGGGCCTCACAAAGTCAAAACAGGCTCTTTACTGGTGCAAATCCTCAGGGGTGCCACATCTCTGGCTCAAACTCAAGAGATGCTAATGTAGAGCATTAATCCCCTTCTCCCAATCCAGTTTCTTATGTAGTCCCATAGAGAGGGGCTGAGATAAAATAACTGTAGTGTGTATTTTCAAGGGGAGATGACTTCCATATAATCCAAAGTACATTCCCCATGCTAGATTATATCTCCATCCCTCTCAAGGTTCTTTGGTCTACTCTGCTTCAGGGCAATTTCTTAAGCCCTTGCTCTCTTTTAAAACCTTTAACACTCTGAGCCCATTTAGGCTTGTCTTAGGTGAGATAAGCAACTGTAATCTTCCCTTTAATCTTTGTCAGAGCAAGGTTCCCTAAAGGTGATCCCACTTCATAGCCAAGTAGCTCTCTTCCTGTTACTATTCAATCCCTCATAGAGGAGCAGAGGGTGTGAGGAAATAGACCTCCAGCAGATGGTACTGGGGCTTATAGTTAGAAAATATGATGGGATGTCCAGGAGTCATCAATTCAGAATCAAACTGACTTACAAGTACCTGCCCCCCACACTCCTTTTGTGTTTACACAAGAAAGAAGTCTCTTTGGCCAAAACCATCAAACTGTCTATTCTGAAGATAAAATCTTTGTCAGGCACAGAGGATTCCTAAGCAGGGAAATTACAATGACTATGATGCAAACAAAAAGCAGTAGCATTTTATGGAAATCCCAGTGGAACACTAGATATGCAGGAGTATTAGTAGCCACTATCCGGCAGCATAGCTGAGTTTATGGAAAACACACACAGAGATGCCTAGCTTGTAAGTCTCAGACACATTCAGCTGGGGATGGTGATGAGCAAAAGTCATAAAACCTCCCAGTTACCTATAGCAAAGTAACTACAAGTGAAGTCAGAGCACGTAGAACCCTTTCATTAGGTAGGAAAGGCATCAAGTTTCTGGTGATTAGCCATAAGCAAGAAGACTGTCTCTCATAATACACAAGAGATTCTCAACCAGAGACTCCAGAGCTATCTGGAATGAATTGGAGGAAGCTGTAGCCAAAAAAATGCTGTTTTGAAACTGTTACTGTGATTTGTTTTTATTCCCAGGATGATGTGACTTGGGAAATACAGGAAATGTGCAGAAGTAATAATGATGACGATAATAGCTACTTTATTTTTCTATGTAGTTCTATGCTTTGTTTCTGTGAAATAGGACAACTATATAAAATATTTCACTGGAAATTAATAAACTTTCAAGTTGCGTTATGAAAATACCCAGTGATGTGAGACACAATATACACAAGTATTGAACCAGGTGGAGGAAACAGCTGAAAATCAATGTTTCTTCTATCATTTCATGGTGATGAGCCATAGACATAAAATTTCCTGGTCTGTTACTAACTGGAACCAAGGAGTCGTAGAACTACTATCTCATTTTCCTGGAATCTCAGTGGTACTAGGAGCACCCCTGAAATCTCCTCAGTCTATAACCCAAAAGAGAAGTGTCCATATGGCCGTGATTACCAGCCAGAGGGCGGTTCTCACCACACAGAAGCATATATCAAGTTTGGGGAGCGTGGCAAGGGTGCTGAGGCAACAGGCTGCTCCGGCATGAAGCTGCTCCTCCTGAGTTCTGCCCCAGCCTTGCCTCACCAGGCTGACATGAGCCTCCCACCGAATTTCAACTCACTGGTCCTAAGGCTACACCTTGACCTGTCTCCTGTTTTCCCTTTCCCACCATTCTGCACACCTCTGGCTATAGTGATTCTCTTAGAAAATGACTAACACAATTATAATGTTGGGTTTATTTTCAACTTTGTAGACATTAAAAATTAAACAGTGCCCCCAAATTTCCTTTACTTCATCCTCTTTTTTTCCCTGACAAAGCTGTAGTGCAGATAAGCAAATGAACTTCTAAAGGCATAGCAAAGATCTGAAAGAGGCCAGAATAATCCTTAACAGGATGCAGGCTTTAACTGTACATTTATGATATACCCATATTTATGTATTTATATTTTAAATATAATTTTATTATATCTTATACAAATGCTTTCTTATTAAATAGTATAATATTAAATGATACAAACCTTTATATAATTTACAGGAGAATATAAACATCCATAAACTGTTCTATAGATTTTGTGGTAAATGCCCTTTTCAGATGAACAAAATTCTCATATTTTTCCTAGTATACCAAAAAATTATCATAAACTGAAGTTGAACTTTTATAAATTTTCAACTACTTGACCAGAAAAATAGGACAGGTGAGTGCCATTGTAATGTAGCTCATCTTCATTCAAATCCCTGGCACAGCGTATGGTCTGCCAAATATTGATTTTGGAATAAGCCCTGAGAACTTCTGGGTGTGTCCCCACAAAGCAAATTAATTTAATTAAATATTTTTATTTAAAAAAATAGCCCCTGGTGCTCAGGGGCTATTTCCAGATCTGTGTTGGGTGTTCTCACTGGGCTATGCTCAGGGAACCATTTGGTGCTGGGACTCAAGTCCTCTGGACTTTCTCTCTGACCCCATTAATGTTGAATCTTAATATGTAATCCATTAACATATAATGAAATAACCATCTGAATTTACTACTTTTTTAAAAAGAGTGTGGAAATTTTTAAGTTAATCTTGTGTCCTGATTTTAAATTCAATTTGCTGATATATTGACTTTTTATATACTAATTAAGTTGTTAATAATTTCTCTAGAAAATTTACCTATTAAAATTAAAAATAATATTCTGTTTTACTTCTAATAGCTACAATGAAACTATAACAAGTTTCATTGTAGCCTGAAGTTGCCTTCTGCAGGTCACTTTGTAGATAGGAGGAGGACAGTTTGAATGTGGAAGTTCATCTGACCATGCATTCTATACTGGCTGGTATAAATATTCTCTCACGCTGCCACAATCATCGTGGGACTACTCAATTTTTTTTCATTTCTAATGTCCAGCTAGTTTAACCTCTTGTTTGAACTTACAAATTTTAAAAGAATTTACAAAAACTAATTTGTAGCTTTGTGATGCTCTCTGCTGAATATATGTATTTAGTTCTTTTAATTTTTATCACTTCCTGTTTAATTCTTTATTGTCAGGGGACGCTTAATGCCCCACCAAAATCTGGGAGCAGGGCCAGGGATCCCCTTCAGCCCCAGGGTACCAGTGGCTAGCAGACAGAAAAAGATGCAAAAATCCAGCAAAATTTGAAAAGGCTTTACTCCCACTTGTTCTGGTATGCAATCCAACAATAGGAAAACCACAAACCTTTGATTCCTAGCTGAGTCCAGGCCTTTTGTAGGTTTAGAATCCTAGGCCAAGATGACTGCTATCATGTGCTAAGGCCCAACAGGGAAGAGAAAGGAGTGAGGAGGCAGAGAACAAAGAGGAAGAGAAAAGGTGAAAAAGACAAAAGGGCAAAAGGTGCAAAAGAAAGCAGGCTACAGCTTTTATAACTTATCAGCTCAGACTGGCCTGCATCAAGGGAGAGCAGTTAGGATCAATCCCCCTCAGGTAACTTCTCCCAGGACTTCACCTAGTTCCATTGAAATGTTAATATTGTCCCAGCCAAGATCTGCCTTGGAAGTGTCCCTGCAGGTCCTATGTAGAGGGAGAAAGAACATTTATCCATACCAATGGATAGTCTATAGCCCAATATATATTTTTGCAAGCCTTCACAAGAGTCCCATTTTTACTTCATAGTTTAGCATATTAGCCTTTACACTTATTAGAGAGCCACATGTGCTTGCTTGGAGGAAAACAGCATGTCTCTCTAATCTAATTATAACTATATTATACTTAGATATCCAACACGACCAGGCAAATATACTGGTAAGACCTATCTAGTCCCATGATGATTGTGGTGGCATGAGAAAATATGTATACCAGCTAACATAGAATACATGTTAAGATATACAAAGCCACAGAATCAAACTGTTTTCTACCCTTTATCTACATAGTGACCTGCAGCAGGTAACTCCAGGTAAGATGCAGAGACTCAGGTCAACAGTGGACTGTAACACTTTATATTTTTGATCACTTGATCACTTGAACCAGTAACAGAAATGTTTATTTATATTTTTAGTTCCTTCTATTTCTTCTAGTGATTTTCTAAGTTTATGAAATGATCATTAATTTCAGTACTATAATACATGTACTTAAGTCTATAAATATTCCCCCAAATTTGCTTTATTTATTTATTTTTACTTGTTCTTTTTGGGGGCAATGATTATATTATGGTTAGGGTTTGGGCTGGTTTGTTTTTTACAATTCTGTCATGTCCAATTTCATCAGTATTTTGGTCGAAACATTTAAAATTGGCATAATGATTTATTCTCTGACCCATTATTCATTGAGAAATACCAACTGAAATATCTATGATCAGAAGTACTCAAGATTGTAATCTTGTTCTATAACGTTGGTGAATCCCATTCACATATAAAGGTGTTAAGCTATACCCCCAAAATTCTATGATATTTTAAGATATTATAATAACATTGGGGAAATCAAATACAGTAAAAATGATCATTGTTGAATTTAAATGGGTAGTGATTTTTTTTCTTCTTTGTTATTTTAGTAACTGCTCAATCCCCAACCCCCTACCACTGGATAAATCCAGTTCTTACACATATAAAGAAGGTAGTCTACAGTTGAGAAACAACCACTGGCCCCAAACTTTAATACTTTTAAATATTTTAAGATGAGTTTTTTCAGTGTTCCTGTATTATTTACATGTAATTACGTGAATCAGTAAATAAAGCTTGGACAATGTTTGATTTACACACATGTAAAATGATTAACACTATCTTTTAACATATAACATATCTCTAACAGATACTAAACAAATAAACAAAAATATTACTTTTTTCTTGTAATGAAAACTCAGGCTTTCTCTCAATAACTTTCTGAGAGCGTATATAAGATGGTTAACTGCTGCAGTACACTGCTGCCCAGAGACTCTGCATCTAGCCTGGAGTTGCTTTCTGCAGGTCACTTTGTAGATAGGAGGAGGGCAGTTTGAATGTGGAAGTTCATCTGACCATGCATTCTATACTGGCTGGTATAAATATTCTCTCATGCTGCCACAATCATTGTGGGACTAGCTAGATCTTACCGGTATATTTGCCTGGCCACATTGTACCTCTAAGTAATTAGACCAGAGAGAAATGCTGTTTGCCTCCAAGCAAGCAAGCATGGCTCTCTAATAAGTCAAAGGCTAATATACAGAACAATCATAAAGTAAATATGAGACTCTTGTGAAGGCTTGAAGAAATATATAACTGGCTGTAGAATATTCTTTGGTACAGGTGCATGCCTTTGTATTCTGAGATATAACTCATCTCAAAAGCCCCTCCTCCACTTTATGCTGCAGGGGCACTACCAAGGCATTTGGCAACATTAACATCTCAAAGCGCGGAGGTGAGGTACAGGGAGAAATTAACCAAGGGGATTTGACCCTGACTGTTCTCTCTCTGCAGTGGGCAGCCTGTGTTGCAAGGATAAAATAACTGTAGGCTCTTTCTTTCTGGGTCCTTTTTGGCACTCCCTTTCTTGCCTGTTCACTTTCTCCTCTCTGCAGGGTCTTAACAAGTGGTGGCAGCCTTCTTGGCCTACACGTGGCCAGAGTCCAGCCGGGAACCCTAAGTTCAGAGTTTTCCTATTGCTGATTTGTATGCCAGAACTTGTGTAAGTAAAGCATTTTGAAACTTTGCTGGATTCATACTTTCTCCATCTGCCAGGCGCTGATACCCTGGGGAAGAAGTGGGTTACTACACCCTGCTCCCGGATTTTGTGTGGGGCGACCAGCATTTCCCCTCAGTTAACTACAATATGAAAATTAAAATTAGAATAAAATTATTTATACAAGGCATGGAAAATTACAATGCCTTAAATTTACACTTCTCATCTGGTGTCTCATCTCATCTATGGGCCATATGGACCCCTGGATATCCCAAGAGGGCCACATTAAAAATAATATAAATGGGTGGTCATGTACTAGACTAAGATGACCTGGAAGGACAGAGATGGGCAGAAGAAGGAAACAATTTCATTGGGTGCTACAGTCAGGAAAAGGTTTAGAAACATTTTATGAAAATAAAACTTTGTATTACCAAGGATTTTTTTGTCTGTTTTTTGGGTCACACCTGGTGATGCTCAGGGGTTGTTCTTAGCTCTACACTCAGGAATTACTCCTGGAAGTGCTCGGGGACCATATCGGATGCCAGGGATCGAACTCAGGTTGGCTGCATGCAAGGCAAACGCCCTACCCACTGGACTATCGTTCCGGTCCCTGCATTACCAAGGATTCTTCTACAGTTTTTTGTCCCTAATCTATAATGCATCCAAATTGAACATGGTTTTTTAAAAAAAAGTTATTTATTTTTGTTTTTGTAGACTTGGGGAATCAAACTTCATACATGCATGCCATATATTTGTAACCACAGTCAAACCACGTCTCCAACTCCAATTTCAAAGCAGAGATATTTTCATATATACCAAGCAATGGTGGCACCATAAGAATGTAGGTTCAACCTATTGAGAAGAATCTTTGGAAAGAAGTAAAACTCCTTACACTTAGGATAACAAGGCATGCAGGAAGGAGCTGAAGGAGGACAGTTGTGGGAGTTTGGGGATGGAAAGGTCTGAAGGCCTGAGACAGGTCCTTCAGAGTTTTATGGTACTGAAGTCTGTTTTCAAAATCTGTTTTACACTATGGAAGGGAATCCAAGATCTGGTTTATGCTTTTAATAGTTTATTCAGGAATTCCTGGGGAAGGAAGAATAAAAGTAGGGTGTTTCCTAGAGGCTTCCAGTGTTCAAATGTTATCAAGTTATCTAAAAGAGGTGGTGCCTTTGGCTTAAGAAAAAATAGCATGTGAACAGGAAGTAATTCTGAGGGTAAATATAAATAGGGCAAAGTGATGATTAAAATGAAGAAGAAAGAGGGTTGAAGTTAAGGGTTACATACTGATCCTGGTACAAGTAACATGCTGATGGGAAATATGTGTAGTCAATTTATAGAGTAATGTAGGCAGTCAGTTATAGTCTAATGTATATAGGCCATCTGTCATATATACAGTTTATTTTATTTCTATTGACCTATTTCCATTATTAAATAAATTTTAATATAGCAAGCTTATTTATGTCACTCATATTTCTACAATCAAACTATACTCTAGTTTTCTCTGAAATTTTTGTGCTAAAATTATTTCAAATAAAACAATAATTTCCTTCATACTATACTGAATTTTCCTCACAAAAGAAACAAAAAGATTTGATTTGAAACTCTGTTTCATACAAAGTTACATACAAAGTTATTAAGGGGCCGGAGCGATAGCCCAGCGGGTAGGGCGTTTGCCTTGCACGCGGCCGGCTCATGCCGGCCAGGGTTCGATCCCCGGCATCCCATATGGTCCCCGAGCACCGCCAGGAGTAATTCCTGAGTGCAGAGCCAGGAGTAACCCCTGAGCATTGCCGGGTGTGACCCAAAAGGCAAAAAAAAAAAAAAAAAGTTATTAAAACACCTCAAAAACAAAAGAAACTAAAACACAAAAAAAAAATGTCGCACTATATTTCTTTCAAGGGAATTAAAAGGAAATAGATACGTATAAGAGCAGACGATTTTGTTGCAACACAAAACTTCAGCACCACTACTTTCTAAAAAATTCATTTCACTATAAAAACATCACATTCATCATTGTAATGCTAACCCTCAAATCATTCACTTGACCTGCATCTCATTTGGGATTTCAAGTTTTGATCTTTCTCTGTAAAATTATATTTTAAAAAAATCTTAATGCAATAATGATTGCTAAGTGACAAATTACTTTTTTTTATTCTAACTACAAAATGTGTGTCAAAAGTATCCAAAGAAATGCTTACCAAACATTAGGAAGGCTCAATTTACTAGTGAGGAAAACCTTCAGCAATTATAATGTGCAGAACACCAAAAACAATGAGACATTTCCCTCAACTATGAAAATGAAGTAGCCTAGAAGCCAATGGCTGCTTGGATTTAAAGGAGAGGTTGTACAGAGTGTGAGAGGAAAGAGGTATGTGTACTGTCCATGAGAAAGTGGAGAATGGAAAGGGGTGAAGGAAGGAGAAAGAGGTGTTTTCATTTCTTGCTGCATTTATGCTTCTCCTGGGGTGAAATGTGAAAATCAAACAGGAATTTTGCAAGATATCACTATTCAAACTTCATTGTATAAAGGCTCGGCCAGCGCCTGGTCATGTCCTACATAGCTCCTAGGGCCTGCTCAGCATGCAGGCAGCCGCTCCTGTGGACTCGGAGCAAGGATTGGGGGACTCCACCCAGTCCCCAGCCTCCGGGCTCAGTGGACGTGTGACCCTGAGCTTCAGCCACTATAGCCAACTGCCGCAAGACAGAAACTCCAGATCCATGGCTTCGCAGGCACATGGCCGCTGAGTGGCCGCACGTTAATCTTAGACTCAAAGTATTTTAGCACCAGGTCCTTTGAGGATCTTTCTCATTTGTATACTTCAACGATCAATCTATTTGCATCAAACTGGAGAGGTTACGGGAATTAGGATATCACACTAGAACTCACTATTAAATAATCAATCAGATAGAGACATCATACATTATTAGTATCCGTAGGACAAGCCACAAAGTGTAATAGAAGAGAGACTGAGAAATACTGGGACATAGACAAAGAGATTGAGAAGTTAAATTCACCTGCAATAGGGGTAGGCAGGGTTTGGATGGGCATGTTTTGGAATTGGGTGGTGGAATTGGCACTGGTGAAGGGATGAGTTCTGGAACTCTGTATTGTAGAGACCCAATTATGAACATCCTTGTAACTCTATATCTCACATGGTATAATAAAAATTTTAAAAAATGAATGGAAGAGAGACAGAGACAGAGAGAGAGAAATATAGAGAGAAAGAAAGACAGAGAGAAAGGGAGGGAAGATAAAAAATGCCTGCTATAGAGCTGGGAGAGGGGGAATGTGGGGACACTGGTGGTGGGAATGGGGCACTGGTGAAGGGATGGGTGCTGGAACAATTTATGATTGAGACCCAATTATGAACATCTTTGTAGTTGTATATCTCATGGTAGTTTAATAAAAAATTAAGAAAAATAAAATAAAACTTCATTGTATGAGGGGAGCAGAGAGAAAATATAGGGGATAGGGGTCTTGCCTTATATGCGGCTAATCCAGTTTAAATTCCTGCTTTACATACAGTATGCTAAATCCCAACAGGAGTGATGTCAGAGCACAGAGCAAGGACTAAGCCCTGAGTAGTGCTGGGCATGTTGGAAACAAACCAAAGCCAAACAAACAAACCGCACCCTATGAACCATTAGCAAGTGGATCATAACCAGCATTTGCTGGAATAGAAGATATCAGAGATTATTATGTGCACCAGAGATAATATTTTGTGAAAAGTAGTTCATGCAGGTTTGCATTTTGTGGGAATACGTGCGTAAATGTATTGATTCATCATTTTAAATGGTTTTATTTTTGTACCTATGATTTTTAGTGAAGATGAGTCCCTGAGCAACAGTAGTGAAGAGTCCCAGCTCTTTTGGTGGAGAGTCAAAGACCACCTTATTAAAGACCTAGTGTTGGGTGCCGGAGTGATAGCCCAGCGGGTAGGGCGTTTGCCTTGCATGAAGCTGGCTCGTGCCAGCCTGGGTTCAATCCCTGGCATCCCATATGGTCCCCGAGAACCACCAGGAGTAATTCCTGAGTGCAGAGCCAGGAGAAACCCCTGAGCATTGCTGGGTGTGACCCAAAAAAAGCAAAAAAAAAAAAAAAGACCTAGTGTCGTTCACACTTTCAAAACAAAACTCAGACTTTGCTTTATTCCTACTTTCTTTTTTTATTTTTTTAAGTATTTTATTATACAACCGTGAGATATACAAATAAAAAGATATGCAATTAAAAAAGTTCATATTTGCGTTTTGGTCATACAGTGTTCTAGCACCCGTCCTTCCACCAGTGCCCATCTCCCACCACCAACATCCCGGTTCCCTCCCCTTCCCCAGCCCTGCTCCATGGCAGGTTCTTTATTTCTTTCCCTTTCTCTCTCTTTCTCTTTTCCTTCCCTTCCAGACTATGGATTACAGAACATACATTAAGAGGTTGGCATGCGTATCCTTTTGCCTCTATTTAATGCTCAGTTCTAGGTTGGCATTAGTACCCTCGACAATTATTAGCACACTGTTCCATTTTCTGTCTTACCTAGCCTCTGACTCCCACACATTTGTGATAATTTCCACCTTTGACAAGACCTCCTGATATATGTTTCACTTGACCTTGGATATTGGTATCATAATATGTACATATATATCTATGTTATGCAAATAAATGCAGTCATTCTGTATCTGTCTCTCTCCTTCTGGCTAATTTCACTCAACATAATCTTCTCCATGTCCATCCATTTATAGGCAAATTTTATAACTTCATTTTTCCTAACAGCTGCATAGTATTTCATTGTGTAGATGTACCAAAGCTTCTTTATCCAGTCATCGATTTTCAGACACTCTGGTTGCTTCCAGATTCTGGCTATTGTGAATAATGCTGCTATGAACATAAAAGTAGGGATGGTGTTTCCGCTGCGTATTTTTGGTTTCCCAGAGTAGATTCCCAGGAGTGGTATGGCTGGGTCAAATGGGAGTTCAATTTCTAGTCTTTGGAGGAAAGTCCATATTGTTTTCCAGAAAGGCTGTGCCAGCCGGCATTCCCACTTTCAATTGTGGAATCAAAAAGAAAACTTTGCTTCTAATTTTGCAATAATTGCCATTGTCTCTTGTTAAGTCATAGGTTCATCCTCTGCCAAACAGTACTCGTCCCTTGGTCATTCCTAGGACTGAGCCTCTATCTACTAGATCACCAACTTTTAAGATTGTATGGCAATCTCTCTCTTTTGTATATCTCTTTTGTTGATGGTTTTAAAAACAAGCGTATGGGGAGACTACTTATAAAATGTACTCTGAACCAGAGAGATAATAAGCAAGACAGTGGGTAAGGCACTTGCTTTGTACGTGTCCAACCAAGGTTCGTTCCTTTTGGCATCCAGAGGCCCACCAGGAGTGACCCTTGAGAGCAGAGGTAGGAATAAGCCCTGAGAACAACTGGATGCTCATCCTAAAAAATAAAATTAATCAATCAGGGGCCGGAGCAATAGCCCAGCGGGTAGGGCGTTTGCCTTGTGCGTGGCCGGCCCATGCTGGCCCTGGTTCGATCCCCAGCATCCCATATGGTCCCCCGAGCACCGCCAGGAGTAATTCCTGAGTGCAGAGCCAGGACAAACCCCTGAGCATTGCTGGGTGTGACCCCCAAAAAAAGCAAAATAAATAATAAATAAATAAATAAAATTAATTAATAAATAAAAACACATTCCTATATAAGTTAGTATCCAATTAATAAGATATATAATTAAACAGATTCATTTCCTTGTATAAACCTGGAAAGTTATTCATCTACTCTGAGCCTTAGAGTCTTTGGTTGTAGATTACATAATAATATACTGCCTTAACTAGATTATTGCAATAAGATTTATATAAAGTGCCTGATGAAAGTCAAGACGTTCAATAAATGATCATTTTGTATAACACAAACTGTGAATCCTAGCACACAGAGTTGCTTTTTCTCCTTCTGCCTAAGCAGGCACCCTGTTTCCTAACCTCCTCTGATGAGGAGCACCTTCAACTCTTTTCATCCTTTATCTGCAACACATGGTCTGACATACAACAGATGCTTGATAAAAGCTGACAAAAGTAAAGTAAAGAAAGGTACTCTTGCATTTTCTTGATAAGAAAGTGTACTTATTGTGAAAATAATTACTGAGGCAAGTCTTTGTTTCCATAGTACCTCCTTGGTTTTGTTCTGTTCTCTTTTGTTTATAGATTGTTACGTAATCTCAAAAGCAAGCACACACCTCCCCAAAATTTCAACTACAAGGGGAACAAAGTCAAGATGCTCAGGTAAGCTTCATCCTACCAGACAGGCACTTAACACATCTCTCTGCTCTGAGTCAATAAAGGAGCACACCTGCGAGTGAAGACAAGCACGGAACTTAGGCGGAGAAGAGGGCGATATTTCTGCTTATCTTCAAGAGGAAAGAATAAGTTGATGAGCGCAGTTGTTTTGCTCTGAAAGAGGTCCACAGAACAAGCTCTGCTTAACAGAGGACTGCCAGTCCTTATTATCTTTTTAAAACTTTTTTTCCTCTGCTTCCATGTGTACACAGACTTCTCACACCTTTGAGCCTTCAACTGTTGTACTGGCCTCCAAAATCTTAGCCCCTAAGATGACAAGGGCATCTTTCGAAGTTGTATGGGTGTCGCTGCTCTTGTGACCACAGAGCAGGGTCTGAGGGAGGAGGACAGCAAGAGGCTGAATGACATTTTTTTTCCATCTCAAAGGAATTCCAGACATCATTTAACAAAATGCACATACCTCTGAGCAAAACAAACCACCCATACCTGCAGCTCAGTGGGCGGCTTTTTCCAAGAATATCCTGGTGTAAGAAGAACAAAGTTTTCCCATCAAACCATTTTAAAAGTAACTATGGAAACACAACTCTTCCATGGCCAGCCTTCCCTGCTTACGCTGGAGTGGCTTCTTATGTCTGTTCTGCCAAGAAAACCTCAGGAAAACCATCCCTTTGTCAAATTCACATAATAAATAGAATACCCTGAAGAGATGGAAAGAAAAGTCCAGGTGGGAGGGGTGCGTGCAAAGCCAGGAGTAAGCCCTAACCCCAGCTGGGTGTGGCCTGAAAATAATATCAACAAGCAAGAATACATTTACGGGGGTGGGAGGGGTGGGGGGGGTTGAGCAATAGCACATCCGGTAGGGCATTGCCTTAAACACGGCCAACCCAGGGGCCTGAGCAATAGCACAGTGGGTAGGACATTTGCCTTGCACAAGACCAACCTGGGTTCAACCGCCAGCATCTCATATGGTCCCCTGAGCAGCTCCAGGAGTAATTCCTGAGTCTAGAGCCAGGAGTAACCCCTGAGAATTGCCGGGTTGTGACCCAAAAAATAATTCCTATCTAACTTACTGTCCAATTAAAAAAAGATACAATTAAACAGATTTGTTTCCTTGAATAAATTTGGAAAATTATTGATCTACTCTGATGGCTTCTCTGAAGGTTCTATGGTCGCCTGGCCAAAGGTTAGGCTGGCTGGGAAATTCCTGCTCTCTAGGCCCGCTTCCATTCCTTACCTAAAGCAAAACCATAGGCTGTAGATGTAAAGTGCCAGTAACCATTCAGGGTCTTGCCGATCCATGAAAATCTGCATCCTTGTGGGAGACGGTGTGCAGGTAACACATGCAGGCTGCATGTGTGAGAAACATGGTTTCTCCAGCTAAACGTCAGCCTCCACCATCCCGTCTTCACTCTGAGCTCATCAAACCAGCCACTGGCAGGGGAGAGAGCATGCCTGCCTTGCAATGTGTGAGACCCTGACCCGCGAGGCCCTCCTTTACCATCTAGGTGCGGCCCTGCTGGCCCCCAACTTCTGCCAGTGACTCCACACTACCGACCTGAGCAACATCCTCGAACCTTACCACTGAACCCTGTGACTTGGTTACCCTGTAGCGTATCACCTGGAGTGTCCCTCAGGTCTCCTGAGCACTGCTTGGGAGGACCTCCAGTCATCTTATCTGAGCTATAGAGATCCCTGAGACTCTAATGGGACTCTGGGTTGCGGGGTGGGGGTTGTGGAGAAGTGGTATTTTCACTTAAAGTTTCTCCTTATGATAGCAAGACAAGATGTGTTGTTGATGGCTGATAACAAAGAATAAGAGCTTAATATTCAAATTGGCCTAGAAAGTTCAGTAGTTCCTTGCTAATGGAGGTCCTCTAATGTGCCAGATGATACTACAGTGTGGGGCACACAATGGGGAATGCGGTTCCACCAAACAAAAGTCTGGAGCCTGAGCAAACATCAGGAGGCAACATCACAAAAGCCTGTGCTCCTTGAGCTGAAGTCCCACTTCACTCTAACAGCAGAAGGAAACCTCGGAGAGGGTCTGACTCCAAATCAATATCCTCTGCGTCTGCCTGCAAATGTTCAGCCTGTCACCTCGAGGCATCTCTGCCTTTCAGGCCCCCGCAGCTGCTGACTGCATCTTCCCCACTCCTCTGTGATCCATCCAAGATGGGACTTGGAAGGCAAACTGTTTGTGTCCTAATAAACCCGCCATCACACACTTGCCATTCTTCTATTCCACAATGACTTGGACAGTAAAAACTGGAACCAGAAAATGGTTAGAAGAGTAAAGACACACTAATATAAATACTGCTTTCTCACAACATTCCTGAGACTGATTCTCCAAGTTCCATCTCAGACTAGAATTCCCAGGGAGCAGCTTCTGAGAAGCAACTCAGATGCAAATACTGCACGCTGTGTAAAACTGCCTTCCTCTACTCTTGTGAGTATCCCCTCTTGGACCACCAGGAGATTATTATTTCAACAACATGCGAGCTCATTGTTTGTTACGCTGCCTCAGCCAAATACTGAGTCATAGGAGAGATAGGCCTGGCCCATCCTCTAGCCTCAGACATTACAGTAACTTCTCCAAGCACCCCACCCCACACTAAGTCCTCTTGGGCCACTCTTGGTAAAGTCTGAATTCTGTCTCCATGAGGAAAGGTTTCCCTAATATACTCCATTTCTTTTGTTATAGGAGTGTTCTTATGTTTCTATCAGCTTTGATTCTTTCGAGTGAAAACAAGGCAGAACAAAAGCAAGGAAATGAAATGGTTTCAGACAGTCAAAGAGCAAGAAGACCGCCTTTCCTTCTGTACTGAGAGATAAATGGCAAGATACACCTATACGGGAAGCCTGCTTTGAAAAAAAATTTTTCTTTAATGGTGTGTGAAGATAAAAGTTACCTTTGATTGGAAAAGGTAACTGATAAAGACATCAAAGAGAAAGATCTGAAAGAGCATTTGCTAAATAATTACCAGACCAGACAGATATCAATGCAGTTGTAGTTTGTTTTGGTTTGGGAATTCAAAGGAAATTCTTCCCATTTCAAAATGATGGTGATCCAACCACTCAGGAAAGGTGACTGTCTTATGGCTCATTTGAGCTGGGTTCTTAAATACACCCTCCTATCCAACCTTTCTCCATTCTATGGTGAGACTGAACAAGACACGGCCGCCACAGAGATACTTCTATAAATAAAGACTCAGTTGCTGAAATAGCATTGGGGACCTCAGAAGAAAGGGAGGCCAGTGACCTCCCCCAAAAAGTGCTGTTGTCAGGCAAGGAAGGGAGAGTGTGCAGGCTCCATTCCCTACTGCCAGTGGCACAAGTGGCCAGAAACCTAAGTCTTCCCGCCAAGAGGGTGGCTAGAGATTATATGCAAGCAAAGTAACCATTTTGTAACAATTAGTGACTTTTTACATCTAAAACTTAGCCTTTTTTCCCTTTGAATATAATGTACACTTCTGTCCCGAAATGACTGAGCTGATATTTATAATTATCAGGGCATATTAGAATAAGGAAGCAAGTTTCCCTTTCAGAGGATCCAAACTTTAAAAATTACCATGTTCCTTTTTCTGTTAAACCAAAACTGGCAAAAGGAAAAAAAAATAACCGATCCTGTGAACGGCACTGGGCTCACTGGAGTGGGTGCAGTGAGGTGTACACACATCAGGTGTGAAGCTGTACTCTGAAACCTGAGAAGCCACTAGTAAATCAGTACAATGTTATTTTTTAAGATGCAGAACAGGACTGAGAGAGACGTAGCTCAATAGGATGAGCTCATGCTTTGCAAGTGGGAGGCCCAAGTTCAATCTTAAGCACCACATGGTCCCCTGTGCAATACCAGGAGTAATCCCTGAGCATTGACTTGGAACATCTCCTGAACACCACTGGGTGAGGCCCCAAAATCATAAGAAAAAATGATGGGAGAAGAGAGCAGAGGAGAGGAGAAGAGAGAAGACAGGATGGGAGGAGAGGGGAGGGGAGAGGAGAGAGGACAGGAAAATGAGAGAAATAAAATGGTTACTTTGAAAACACATTCTCTCATCAGAGTCTTAGTCTCTGGTTTCGGGAGCAATTTCTGACCTTCCATAGACTCTTATACTGCCTTCTGTGATGAAGGCATATTACCCATACTTTCTGACAGTTTATGTGTCTGTTTAAATATGAAAAATTCAAGGGTCAGAGCAATAATACAGTGGGTAGGGCATTTGTATTGCATGCAGTGAACCAGGGGTCTGTCTCTGACAACCCATATGGTCCCCTGAGCACTGCTAGGAGTGATTCCTGAGTGTAGTCAGGAGAAACCCCTATGCAACACTGGGTGTGACCCCCAAATCAAAAAGATATATAACATATTTCAAAAGGCTTTTTTTTGTTTTGATTTCTCTGGAACCATACCCAGCAGTGCTTAGGGATAACTCCTGGCTCTGAGCTCAACCAAAAGGCTTTTATGCTTGCTACCTAGAACAATCCTTGGCACAAATAGGAAGAACTTATGGAGTGAGTCTATTATTACTAAAACTTCAAGGTTTATCTTGAGATAAACCTCTAAGTTATCCATAAGTCCACTGAGATATAGGTCACATTAATTTTATTCTAAAATAATAATTAAATATGGTCTCATATAACTTCCATCTTTAATGTCTATACTATACATGGTAAGCTGAAAATTCAGGAGCTGAGACATGCATCTTTACATATTCACTGACAGTTTAAGTCTAACAAGGAAAATATTAGCTACTAAAGTATTTTTTAAAGAATTAAAGAATGATTGAGTCTTTTACTCAACCCAAGCATAGTGAAATATCTTTGATTCATTTCTAACCCCATTCTCAATTATGTATTCAGTTAATATTCTGATTTCTTATAACCCGAAGTTTTGTGTTTCATTATGATCAAAGATATTTTCTGCAAAAAGTAGTGAATGGAACAGCAAAGTATATCTTTCAAGATTGCTTAAATTCACCATTATTTAAGATCGACCTGGTGTGGGGGGCCGGAGTGATAGCATGGCTGGTAGGGCATTTGCCTTGCATGGGGCCAACCAGGTTAGATTCCCCAGCATTCTATATGGTCCCCAGAGCACCACCAGGAGTAAATCCAGAGTGTAGAGCTAGAAGCAACCCCTGATCATTGCCTGGCATGACGCCAAAAAAGCAAAAAAAATAAAATAAATTAATAAATAAAATCTACTTGTTGTGTAGTAAATTTTAAAGGTCATTTTTTTTGGATCTTCACCTGTATTTATTTTCTAAATTGAATTCCCATGAATCTACTCATAGTTCCATGAAAAGAAAGATAATCTCAATAGCCAATTCCAGCATCTCAGATTTCAGCAACATCTATTTTAGGTTGAACTATAGAAATCAAGGCCTCAAAATTGTGCTCAACTCATGCCCAGGGTCTACTGATCCAGGAAGTACTAATACCAAGATAGTAGAGTCCAAGAGAAGGGAAATCTGTGATGTGCAAGATTTCACACAACATGACAAGCTCCTCCCAGTGCCTGTCTCATGCTGGAGGGTCAATGGGTTTTTAACAAGTAGGCAAAACAAAACATTCAAAACAAAACAAAACAACGCATTCCAGCATTCCGCATTCCACATTCTCTATACAAAGTTCAGGGGCATCTGTAAAGCGGTTTTGTCCACTCATCTTTCTCAACTGGAATCAAACTACAGATAAGGCAAATCTAATGCTTTGTGAATTGAGATGCAACTTCACTACTCAGTATTTAAAAAATCCAGAAAACTCTTTTGTATTAAATTATCACTGGTCAGTCTGTGTGAAAGAAAATGGGTTCTTGCACAGGCTAAGTTCACAACAATACTATTCTTTTTTTAAGAAAAAAAGTTTTGTTATACCAAGATATATACAATTACAAAGATGTTCATGATTGGGTTTCAGTCACACAATGTTCCAGGACCCATCCCTCCACCAGTGCCCTATTCCCACCACCAATGTCCCCAAATTCCCTCCCACATCCCCCATCCTGCCTCTATAGCAGACACTTTTCCCTGCTCTCTCTCTCTCTCTCTCTCTCTCTCTCTCTCTCTCTCTCTCTCTCTCTCTCTCACACACACACACACACATTGTGGATTGTCCTACAGACATTTAGGGTTTATCATGCAAATCCCTTTGTGTACATTCAATATTCAGTCCTAGTCTGGCATTAACCATTTCCCACAATTAGGAAACTGGTATATATTTATATCCCACTGATGAGTGCATTCTTTATTAAGTACAATAATCCTCTTCCTCCTCCTACCAAAGATGTGAAGTGCTATTTTCAAAATGATCATATATAACAAAGAAGTTACATTAGTATTATGCTCAAGAGTTCATGGTTCTAAGGAAAAGGTTTTATGTTACAAAGTTGGTCTCTTAAACGTTTAAAGCTTTACGTAAACAACCCAGAGTTTGAAAATAAATCATGTGTAATAGGGTTTTATCCCAATAATTTCTTTCAAATTTTCCAACATCGCAAAGATTCTTTTTTTTAAAAAATAGAAACTGCAGATAACCCTCAAAAAATGCAACCCTAAATTTCATTTCAGTTGACTTTTCAAATGAAATAAAAATTGCAGATGCAATCTCCTTAGGAAAAATTTCCTCAAATCTTCCCACAAAATACACCTAACACAGAGCAGAGCTGACATTTGTCCATGACATGGCCTCAAAACAGAGCAATTAAATTAAGTTTCAGAGATTACTTAGCTTCTAAAATGTACATGGCATATGTCTCCCTTAAAAAGTTACTGACCTTTTAAGGACTACAAACAATTTCCAATGTGCAAAAAGGTTTGTATTTTAAGTTACACTGCAATGCAGTCTAGTTTGACAGTTGCAGGTTTAATGAAGTACAACAGTTGATGATGGCACTTGATAATAGGATGGCGAAAAAGCAAAGAAACATTTGGTATTTTAATATCATTTAAATTGCATCTAATAGCAGGTTGCCAATTGTCATCAGAATGCCAAGTGTAGACAAAGCTATTCTGGGACCCAGAGGACTCCTTTACAGCTATCCCTCACTGCCATGACCACACTTGGTTAGGACAGTCCAGGACAGATTCAACCCAGATGCCTGCAAGTACCTACTTGGACAGGGTGAGGTGGTTTTGAATAAGTGCACACAGTTAGCTTAGGTCTTAAATTCAGATACCTAAGCCATACTCACCTTCCCATGCTTCTTCCCATGCGTTCTTCAGTGAAAGTCTTTGCTTTAAAAAGGACTGGTTTCATTCTTGCTTCTCTCTTTTCATATCCTGCTGACCTGCCTGCCCTGGTCACTACTGGGTTCTCTTGTGCCCACACCCTCTCCAGCCATTAACCCTGTAGCCCTGAAACATTTCTGATCTCTTCCCAGGCTTTTTGGAGATTTCTGGCAGAGGAAAGCAAAAGCCTTAAATGGGGAATGTTGAAGCATTCACTGACCACCTACACCTCACCCGGGAGACCTTCAGAGACCAACTCTGAGAATGAGGCCACATGCTGACTGGTTGTCAAAATTCCTAGAAGTCACACAACAAAGAACACACCTGTGCTGGGCCCTGGGATATAAACAGCACGTCATGTTATGCTGGGTCACCTGAGGTTTTTAAAGCATAAAAGAGGGCCTTTTAAAAACTAGATTACCAGACTCTCCTCCTGCCCTTAGCTTTCATTTATCCTTTTTGTTCTGTCTTTTCCTATTCCTCAGTTACACAGGATTTTAGAATCTGAACAGACTGGAAAGTTAATAATTCAACTTCTCTTGACTGCTCATGCTATCTTGTTTGCTTCCTGCTCCATCACTAGCTTACAACTTGCCCCCTGTCATGTGTGGAAATGATTTTCACCCAGCTATTCACCCTCAGATTGCTACTATCCTCTGGGTGGGCAGGTTGACTCATATGATTCCCGGTATGGCGAGTATGATCCAAACAAGAGTGACCTAAGAGGTTAGCAGAGGTCAGACTTTCAGATTCAGGACTAAAATGATCCAAAAGGATCTAGACCTCATTGTCCTTTCTCTCACTTATTAGATGAGGGTAAGAAAAGGCATCCACTTATCTATTAAACACGACAGAATAAACTGTTCATCCACATAGAAAAATATCTGAAGTGTACTGTTCTTAATTAATATGGAAAACCTAGGGGCTGGAGGTACAGTAAGCAGTGTGCTACCTTGTGCATGGCTGACATGGGTTCTATCCCTGGTACCTCGTACTGTCCCTCAAGCCCCACCAGTGGTGATCCCTAGGCACAGAGCCAGGAGTAATCCCTGAGGACTACCATGTGTGTGGCCCAAACCTTTTCCCCTAAAACAAAAACGAGAAAATGAAAAACACAACTATATAATTAAAGGAGAATTTTTGTTGGTCATAGCTACCTTACTATGATTTAGTTTAATCATATTACTTGTCTCTAATTTAGCCAGCCTTAATAAGAGGGAAGAATATGTTTAGAACGTCACCAATGAAAAGAGAATTGTTCTGTAGCATGACAGACTTTGTAGCGGGCACAGGCAGATAGCTGGTATGATTTAGAGACCCTAAAACAGAATGGGGATATGGAGCAGTCAGAGGACCTACACGCTCCAGAGGCCCCCTAAAAATCAGCCGGAGCCAATGGAGGCAAAAGGGGAGGTAGGTAGGAGATGGGCATAATGGGGAAGTGACTGAGAAAGAAAGATAGCAACAAAATGGAACTTAGGTATTACTATTTGGCGCAGCATACACTGACTTGGACACACTGCACTGACTAGCCTATAAATATGTCAAGAGAAAAATGAACAGTGAATTCAGAGCTCCAATCACTCACAACTACTCACATCTCCTAAACAAAACAAGTAAAAGAGGATGCAATCTCATAGTCAGACTAGATTAGATACTTAGCTGCTCTGATAAAGCTCCAAAAGAAAAGTTGCTGAGTCAGATTACTTACCTATTCTTTAAGACTGGCTCACTCCAACAGGTCTGCCTCCTTCCTTTTTTCTGTCATTTGTATGATTCAGTTTTGCTTTGGTTTCTGGTTTTATAAATTGTTGGTTCCTGCAGATAATGACAAGTGTATTAATTGAAGGAAATGCATGATAATGAACAAACAAATGCATGGTATGAATCAGCAGATAGTAAAACTTCCTGAAGGCAGATATATTGACTGACGGTTGTGTTGTTTTTGTTATTGTCACTCTAGACTTAGAAAACTGTGAGAAGTCACAAGGAACCCTTTCAAGTGCACCAGACCTACTTGGTAAAACATCAATAATTATGATTAGGGTGATTCATAGATAATAAAACATTCCCTTATTTCCAAAAGATTGTAAACTCCTTTGGAGCTTTTATGGTTATTTTCTACTTTTGTACGATTTATTTATGCAAAAGGCAGATAAACATGAGGGTCTAGCTACATATCTACCAGAAGCAGAAACATATTAAATTAAGATAATGTTAGTAATTTAACAATAGTCTGGGCTACAACCCTGTTTCTGTCTACATTTGTCTTTAATGGACAGAACCTTTCACAGTTTTATAAGTGATCAAAAGAGTTACGTCAAAAACCATTAGAATTTAGTAAGTAAAACTACAAGACACAAATCTAACAAAATGGGGTTGGATCAATAGTAGAGTGGGTGGGGTATTTGCATGCACACAACAGATCTGATTTTATCCCTGGCAATCCATGTGGTCTCCTGAGCACTTTCAGGAGTAATTCCTGAGCACAAAGCCAGGAGTAATGCTTGAACATCATCAAGTGTGACCTAAAAAGCAAAAAAATCAATTTTGTTGTATTTTTTATACACAAACAAGACTTATTTGAAGAACAGAAATATATCATTCATACAGAATTAAAATTAGAAAATACTCAGTAATAAATTTAATCAAAGAGTTCAAAATATGTCCTTTTTTATTACTAGTTTTGGCATATGGAATAGGCATTGGAAAACTTGCCAGGCTCTGCTGTGCAGGATGAGAATGCTATTCGGGTCTCCCAAAGAGGAATCAAAAGATCTATGCTTGGAATATCACACCTCACTCAAGTGAGAGAAGGAATGCGGAGTTCCAACCTCCACCAACATTCCAGAGTCAGGGACACTGTCTCGTTTGCCAAGGCATTGAAAATCAGATGGACTGGACATGTAATGTGATTTGGAGACAACCGCTGAATTAGAGCCATTACTGACTGGATCCCACAGGATGTCAAAAGATCATATGGCCCCCCCACCTATAAGATGGTCAGACTTCTTGTCAAGACCCTGAATGAACGGTTTGAGGTTCTTCATATTGCTGAAGCAACCAGATGCCATTGGGTTACACTGGCGCATAATAGTGTCAAATAAAAATGTTACTGGTTCCCACTTGAGCAAATCGATGAATAATGGGATAAGTGATCCAGTGTTCAAGTGATAAATAGTGAGACATTGATTAAAGAAACCAAAGAAGACACATATAAATGAAAATAAATTTCAAGTTTATATCCTGGAAGAAGATCTTATAAATAATGCCACTACATCCAAAATTGTCTACATATTTAACACAGTCACTATCAAAATTCCAGAGACTTTTTTACAGGAAGGGAAAAACTGTACTTAATTTTTTATGGAACAGTCACATTTTAAATGGCACACTCAGACAGTAAAAGAAAACTTCAAGAAGACCTTTTCAGAGATACAGAACAAATACTTTCTAATTTCAAGACTTAATTTTACAATATTTCCTTGTTAAGACCCTGAAGGAACGGTTTGAGGCTCTTCATATTCCTGAATCAACCAGATGCCATTGGGCTACATTGGCACATGATAGGGTCCAATGGAAATGTTACTGGCGCCCGCTGAAGCAAATCGATGAATAACGGGATTCAAGTGATCAAGTGATCAAGTGAAATTTACAGTAAGCAAATAATATGGTATTGGCATAAAGATGGATATTCTTTTTTTAAGTATTTTATTATACCACCATAAGATATACAATTACAAAGATGTTCATATTTGGGTTTTGGTCATACAGTGTTCCAGCACCATCCCTCCACCAGTGCCCATTTCCCATCACCAACGTCCCCTGGTTCCCTCCCCCCCCTCCCAGCCTGCCTCTATGGCAGGTTCTTTATTTCTTTCCCTTTCTCTCTAAAAGATGGATATTCTAATCAACAGAATTAATCTTACAAATATGATCAATGATTTTAACAAGAGTACCTGGACTTATAATGGGAAAAGGACATTCTCTTTAATAAATGTTGGGATAAAACAGTATCCACTTGATCACTTGATCACTTGAATCCCGTTATTCATCGATTTGCCCAGCGGGCGCCAGTAACATTTCCATTGGAACCTATCGCGTGCCAATGTAGCCCAATGGCATCTGGTTGATTCAGGAATATGAAGAGCCTCAAATCGTTCCTTCAGGGTCTTGACAAGGAAGTCTGACCATCTTGTAGGTGAGCTGCCAAGTGATCTTTTGACATCCCGTGGGATCCGGTCGGTAATGGCTCTAGTCCAGCGGTAGTCTCCAAATTGCATTACATGTCCAGCCCATCTGATTTCGATGCCTCGGCTAACGAGACAGCATCCCTGATTCTGGAATAGCGACGGAATTCCCTGATTCTGGAATTCCCTGATTCTGGAAATACAAAGTAGCACCCGCATGACAGAGGCTGGCAAGCTGTCTGATGCGTGTTCGATATGCCAAATCCAGTAACAGAAATGCTTATTTTCCTGACCCCAAAAGAGCTCTTAATACGGCAGCAGTAAGAAAGGCGAACATGCAGTGCCTGATAAAATTTCACGGCCATCCCAGGCCGCCAAAATGAAGAAGGACTAAAATGACTGTCTGTACTTTCAATGCATGTACGCTGGCATCGGAAGCATATATTGAGGATCTGATGGTGCAAGCGCAAAAGATCAAGTACGGCATCATTGGTCTGACTGAGACAAGGAGGCGCCAGTTGCATCATGCTTATTTGACACCAGAGAAGAATTGTTCCTTGGAACATACAATGAAAGAGGCGCCAGTGGTGTTGGTGTCCTTGGCAACATGAACATGGTCATCAACATTGATTCATTTGAATGCCTAACAAACTGGATAGGAAGATTACACTTGAAGAGATGTGCCCCACTGCCAGTAATTACTATCTTCATTGTCTACGCACTAACATACACATACAAAGAAGATGAAATTGAGAAATTCTACATGGCATTGGAGGAGTTCTATAAAAAAGATCACACTTTCTACAAGATAATAGTCGGTGATTGTAATGCCAAGATAGGACCAAGAAGATCGGCTGAAGAACTCCACATCGAGACTCATGGCCTAGAATGGAACAAACAGGGTGAGAGACTCTCTGGAGTTCATCATGTCCACCAAGACCATTCATAGGAACTCACAGTTCCAGAAGGCTGAAGCGAAATGTGGGACATGGGAATCTCCTGGCAGACAGTTCCTCAATGAAATTGACCACGCCATCTTCAATCGACGATTTAGTCTGACCGATGTTGCTATAGTCCCCAAATTCCAAACAGGATCGAATCCACCGTCTCCTTCGTGCAAAATTCTACTTCCCACAATGGGGGAGAAAAGGCTGCAAAGTTTAAGAAGAGAACTCCCAGAATGACCACCAACTGGGAACTCTTTGGCACCATTGCAGCAACATGGAAAGATACCATCAGTGATGGCATCAATGAAGAATACAACCGACTGGTTCAGCACCTCCATGATTGTGCGAAGAATGCTGAGAGAAAGACACAAAAGGATACTTGTCTTCGGAAAATCATGAGCTCATTCGCCAACGTGGCAAGGCACGAGCCTCAGGAGACCAAATGTTAACATACAAGCTTGCTAAATGGTGCAGAGAAGTGATAAAAGTAAGACCTCAAAGACAGAAGAGCAGATATACTGGAAGATGCAGCAGAAGCCGAAAAAGCATTTGCACTGCCCGCCTGTCCTTCGCCAACTGAAAGACCAAGATGACTGCCCTACAAAGCCCTGATGGATTTATCACATCTTCCAGAAAGGCAATGGAGAAGAATATCCAGGACTTCTACTCAAATCTCTTTGATAGCCACATCCACCTGCCCACATACCAAATTCCACAGGATGGATATGTCATTCCCAACGTTCTCCCTTCTGAAATCTGACATGCCATCTCATCGGTAAAGAAGAGA
Source organism: Cryptotis parvus (assembly GCA_021461705.1). Lineage (NCBI taxonomy): Eukaryota > Metazoa > Chordata > Mammalia > Eulipotyphla > Soricidae > Cryptotis > Cryptotis parvus. Next base: position 151,701 of record JAJIBD010004144.1, read on the forward strand.
ACAGCACCAGGCCCAGACAAAGTAAGACCCAAACACCTGAAGAATCTGCCGTCGGTAATCATCAATACACTAGCTTGGCTCTTCACATGCTACCTGTCTGAATGGAAGGTGCCCTTCCAATGGAAAACCAGCAGGACAGTTCTACTGTTCAAGAAGGGAGACATTCACGACATCGGCAACTATCGCCCCATCTGCCTGTAGTCCATCACCTACAAGCTGTTTACACGAGTCATTCTGAACAGAATTAGCAGAACACTAGATGAAGGACAACCATGTGAACAAGCAGGATTCTGGAGAGGATTCAGCACAATCAACCATATCCACACAGTAACCAAGCTCATTGAGATTTGTAGGGAGTACAAGATGCCATTCTGTCTCATGTTCATTGATTTACAGAAAGCCTTTGATTCTGTGGAGACTGAAGCAGTCATAGAAGCCCTAGCCAAACAGAGTGTTCAAACCCAATACATCAAGATCCTTCGTGAGCTATACTATGGATTCACCACCAGTATCTCACCATTCTACAAAGAAATGATCAAGTCAAAGAGGGGTTCGACAGGGTGATACCATTTCACCAAAGCTCTTCAGCTCCATCTTCGAGAACATCATGCGACAATTAGAATGGGAAGGAATGGGAGTGAAGATAGATGGTCAGCAACTACACCACCTCCGCTCGCTGACGACATTGTTCTAATACCCACCAAACATTAGCCAAGCGGCACAAATGCTGGCTGACTTCGACCGAGAATGTGGAAAGATAGGTATACAGATGAATCTAAAGAAAACCATGTTTATGAAAAATGAACTAGTTCTAGAGGCCCTATTCACTCTCAATGGAACAAACATCTCTGAATGCAGCAGTTATGTGTACCTAGGTCGAGAAATCAACATGATGAATGGCCTAAAACCTGAGCTGCGCAGGAGGAAGAGAGCTGCATGGAATGCCTTCAAAGGCATCGAAGAAATAGCTAAAGGACAAAGAACCTCCTACTCTGGGCACATCTCTTTTACTCCACTGTTCTCCCTGCATTAACATATGCCTCAGAGACCTGGGCCCTACGAAAGCAGGATGAGAATGCTATTCAGGTCTCCAAGAGAGGAATCGAAAGAGCCATGCTTGGAATATCATGCCTCACTCAAGTGAGAGAAGGAATCTGCAGTTCTGAGCTCCGTTGCTATTCCAAAACAATATCCACATAAGAATTAAACAATATTTCTATCTTATATTTTTTATAACATTTTATTCAAAATGGATTCAAGGCATAGGAGGATAAGGAGACAACTCAAAGGGATATAGTGAATTTGAAATGCACCGCTTTTTGTTACTGGATGGTGGTTCGACAGGGTTCAACAGGGTGATACCATTTCACCAAAACTCTTCAGCGCCACCTTCGAGAACATCATGAAACAATTAGAATGGGGAAGGAATGGGAGTGAAGATAGATGGTCAGCAACTACACCACCTCCGCTTCGCTGATGACATCGTTCTAATAACACCAAACATTAGCCAAGCGGCACAAATGCTGGCTGACTTTGACCGAGAATGTGGAAAGATAGGTCTAAGATGAATCTGAAGAAAACTATGTTCATGAGAAATGAACTAGTTCTTGAGGCCCCATTCACTCTCAATGGAACAGACATCTCTGAATGCAGCAGTTATGTGTACCTAGGTCGAGAAGTCAACATGATGAACGACCTAAAACCTGAGCTGTGCAGGAGGAAGAGAGCGGCATGGAATGCCTTCAAAGGCATCGAAGAAATAGCTAAAAGGACAAAGAACCTCTGGCTCCGGGCACATCTCTTCGACTCCACTGTTCTCCCTGCATTAACATACACCTCAGAAACCTGGGCCCTATGAAAACAGGATGAGAATGCTATTCAGGTCTCCCAGAGAGGCATCGAAAGAGCTATGCTTGGAATATCACGTCTCACTCAAGTGAGAGAAGGAATCCGGAGTTCTGACCTCCGTCGCTATTCCAGAATCAGGGACGCTGTCTTGTTTGCCAAGGCTTCAAAAATCAGATGGGCTGGATATGTAATGCGATTTGGAGACAACCGCTGGACTAGAGCAGTTACCGACTGGATCCCACGGGATGTCAAAAAGATCACGTGGCTGCCCACCTACAAGATGCTCAGACTTCCTTGTTAAGACCCTGAAGGAACGGTTTGAGGCTCTGCATATTCCTGAATCAACCAGATGCCATTGGGCTACATTGGCATGTGATAGGGTCCAATGGAAATGTTGCTGGCGCCCGCTCGAGCAAATCGATGAATAACGGGATTCAAGTGATCAAGTGATCAAGTGAAATGCACCATTCCTCTATCTAGGTGTACTGAGTGACCTTGTAATCCCAACACAGCTAGGTTTGAACAGCATGAAATCATGGGGTACCCAAGCACAGGTGAACTGAGTTCTGTTGGTAGTGGTCCCAGCCCCTTGAACACACTATTGAAAGCCACTCTCCAATTCAATACTCACAACAAAAGACTTAAATGTAATACATGTAACTGTATAAATACTACATGAAACCAGAGGGAAATTTACTTAATATTGGTTTTTGCAACAAATTCCAGATATGCAACAACAGAACAAGCAACAAAAGCAAAAATCAACATCAGACTAAAATTCTTTAGCAAAACAAAATAAATAATCAGCAAAATGAAAACTACAGAATGGGAAAAATATCACCAGAGTATAAAATCTATAATATATAAAGATTTCATATAAATTAATAGCCAAAAAGTTTTTAATTAATGGTCAGAGAACTTGAATGCACATTCCACCCCTAACACACACATACACACTAAAGACTTAGAAATAGTCAACAGGTAAACCAAAAATGTGCTCAAGGTCATCAATTACCATAGAAATGTAAATCAAACCCACAATGAAACATTACCTCACACTTGTGAGAACTGTTATTCCCAAAGACACAAGTGCTGAAGAGAGGTAGAGAAATACAATTTTAATATTAAATTCAAGCATTACATCTTTACATTTAATATTAATGAATATAATATGAAATATAATATTACTCAGGCATAAAAAGAAATTCTGACTTTTGTGACAATAGAGATGAACCCGAGGGCACTAAGCTAAGTTTCATAATTCTGACAGGAAAAAAAATAAGTGCTATATGTTCTTACTCATACATGGAATTTAAAAGAGCTGATGCATAAAAATCGAGAGTGGAAAGCGACTTCCAGAGAACAAGGAGATGGGAGAATGGGAAGTTAAGTAGCAAGGTAAAAACTTCTAGTTATATCATGAATAAATCTGGGGATCTAAGGTGGCTCTAATTAAAAATGTCATATAATATGCTTGAAAGTGCTAAGAGAGTAAATCAGAAATTTTATAATCACACAAATGAAAATGGCAGTTATGGGAGTGGATAGAGGCTGAACTCATATACTGCAGTAATCATTTTATAAGATATGCATATATCAAATCACCAAATTACATTCCGTAAACAAATTTACATGTCAAAAATAACTCAAAAAATTGGGGGGAAGATTTATATGTCCATGGGGTACAATCACTTGATCACTTGATCACTTGACATCCTGTTATTCATCTACTTGCTCGAGCTGGCACCAGTAACGTTTCCATTTGACCCTATCACGTGCCAGTGTAGCCCAATGGCATCTGTTGCTTCAGGAATACGAAGAGCCTCAAACTGTTTGTTCAGGGTCTTGACGAAGAAGTCTGACCATCTTGTAGGTGGCGGCCATGTGATCTTTTGACATCCCGTGGGATCCAGTGTACAAAGTAATTAGACATCCAGTATTTTCATCAAGTTTGTACAAATAGTTTCTATCTCTGGTGCCAAAATGATGAAATCAGTTCCCCAAGACTGTGCAGTCACTGCCAGGACACAGAAGCAGACTAAAAGCTAAGAATCAAAGCAGGTTTTTAAGACTCCCAACTTTATACATTTTCTGTTAAACATTGTAGCATTTTCCCTTTTCAAAATTGGGCAAATTATATAGCTGAGAAAAGACTTGAAAGTACAACGTAGTTGTGCACACAAAAAAATACCATAGCTGTATTTTTTTTTTTTTTTTTTTGCTTTTTGGGTCACACCCGGCGATGCTCAGGGGTTTCTCCTGGTTCTGCACTCAGGAATCACTCCTGGCGGTGCTAGGGGGACTATATGGGATGCCGGGGATCAAACCCGGGCTGGCATGGGCCGGCGCGCGCTGCCAGGCAAAGGCCCTAACTGCTGAGCTATCACTCCAGTCCAGCCACACCTGTATTTTTAACATGTCCTTCTACCAGAGGGCTATACTCAGTGGTATAAATCACCACCCACACTGAAGTATTTTGAGACAGTAACCTCTAAAATGAACCTAGAATAATCTTGGAACCTGGCAAGTTTCATTATAAAAAAAAGTTAGAATCAAACAGAACAGCCTGTTTGAGAGAAAACTGCTACTATTACTGTTCACCGTGTCAAATAACCAAACAAAATATATATGTGCTCAACTGTTGGTGTTCTCAACCCTTATCTATTCTTGCCTTGTACCTAAATTTTCCAATTTCATGGTACTCTACAACACTTCCTCATATTATGTAAAGCACTCTATTTGAACATGTTGACTTCACTAATTAGTCTATAAATACTTGACTTTTACCCACTGCTTTGGTAAGGGAGATAATTGCTGAGGAAAGGCCAAAGCATTTATGGTCAATCATATGATGAGGCAGGGAATATGGTCTTTCAGCTGAGTAAAATATAAAACATTGTGTGGTGAGGCGGAAGCTATTAGTGGGATCAATATTTCTCCCAGTACATTATTAAATTATTGTATCAAAGTCCCAACTCAGGGTGAGGAAACCTCTGTCTGCCAACAGGAAAGCTCCCAAATTGTATAGGAAAATACCAAATACAAAAGCTTAATTGGTGTACAAAGAAAACGACAAGCTATGAAACCAGTCACAAATTCTGGAAATGTTAAAAGAGTTCTTGAATCATTAGTGCAGGAAGAAAAGCAGAAAGACAAAGAACACTGTTGCTCTCTGGGCTGCACATTTATAATTTGCAACTGGTAAATATGTATGAATCTGCCCGCTGCAGCTAGGGATGACATACTGCTTCACAGAGATAGCACAGAGCAGAGAAATCAAAGTGGAGGAAGGTTCCGCAGTTATATTCTACCTCCTCCCCCATTTAACTGTTTTTAATCTTCTCAATCTTCCTTTACTTAAAATATTCTCTCTTAGTGATGGCCTTATAAAATAAAAAGCACTTTGATGCTAACGGACATTCAAAGCATGGTAAAAAGTGTCCCACAGTGAACACTCACTGAATTGCGACACATAAATTGCAGTATTTTTTCCTAAATCTTTAACCTCTCTAATACTCTTTGATGGCTCTAGGAAAACAAGCAAGCAATTAAAAAAAGTTACTACTCTTAGTTGTCCAACTGCTATAACTGGATATATCACAGATATTTTTCTTTTTAGTATGCAGCAAAAAAGCAATATTTTTCAATGACAAATACAGAACGCATTGAGATTTCCTTCACATCACTAAATCTTCCTATTGACAGAGATGATGGTGACATAGACACTGGTTTACTCTACTACAATTTTAATTATAGATATGATGTTTACTTAAAGACATTCTTCTTTTGGGGGCGCTCAAATTACCTAAACTCTCTTAAATCTTCACAGCAACTGATAGCTGACATTAAAATGTCACCGCGGAGACTTAATTATAAAGGTCATAATTGGTAAAACTTCACTTCACTTGTATCACTTGTCTTCCCATTGTTCATCGATTTGCTCGAGCAGGCACCAGTAGCATCTCCATATGTACTTCCACATGCTAGTGTAGCCCAAGGGCATCTGCTCGCTCCAGGAACATGAAGAGCCTCAAACCATTCCATCAGGTCATGGGAATGAGGTCTATAATTACTGTTTTTTTTTGGCATATCAAATATGATACAGGTAGCTTGCCAGGCAACTAAAATATGCAAGGCTTCACCAATTGAAAATATCTATTCATTATTATTTTTAACTTAACATTTAGGAATATATCTAGTGATAACTAAAGAAAATGCCCCGAAATCATTTCTATCCTCAAATAGTTGGATAATTGAAGCACATAATGCTTAAAAAAGTTAAGTAGCGACAAGAGTAAAATTATAGCACAAAAAAAGAACTGAACTGTGATCAGCCCTCCCTGAGACAATGAGAAGAGAAGCTGGTACTAGTGGAGGGTGTGCTGGAACACTGTATACATAATGTATACAAGAAACCCAATCATTAACAGTACTTTAACACGTTAGCAGGGGGTAGGGTTCTAGGAGAAAGGGGAAAAGTCCAGAACTAGGTAGGATTTGAGAAGCTGATAAAGACAATGGTGAAAGTCCTAGTCAGTGGACATAAAGGACAGGGAGGCAAGAGCTCTGCAGGAGGAATACACACTGCAGACCATAAAGGCACAGGGAGAACACTCCAGAACCAAGAGAGAGTAGGCAGGGGCAGGATTTCAAGGACCTTGAGGTGGAAACATTTTTACTTAAAGTAGAAGGGACTGGAGTAATAGTTCAGCAGGTAGGGCACTTGCGCCGCACACAACCTACCTGAGTTAGATCTCATATGGTCTTATGTGTCCACCAGGAGTGATCCCTGAGGGCAGAGCCAAGAGGAATCCTTGAACATTGCCTAGTGTATCCCCCTCCCAAAGAAACAAACAAAATGTAGGAGAAGAAATTTAGTCAAAAATGCTCGAGACACTGCCAAACCCAGTAGCATTTGGCAGGTCACTTGTCACTTCACTTATCTTCCTGTTGTTCATCTATTTGCTTGAGTGGATGCCAGTAATGTCTCCATTTGTTGGGGATGAGGTTCATTATTGTTACCGCTTTTGGTATATCGAAGACACCACTGGTAGCTTGCCACACTCTGCCATGACTCTGGGTTCATCCCAGACTTTTCAGGTAGGAATTAAAATGGAAGGCTATCAGTTATACAAGAGGCAAGTTTCACTTCTGCTAAGGAGGGGGAAGGAAATTATATAAAGCAAAATGAGGCGATCAGGAAGCCTGACTCTTGCTAAAGGCGAGTTTCAACAGACCCAGGACGAAGCCACACTGAAATGGAAGGGGCTGCCGAAGATGGTTCTAATGGAGGACATGTCAAGACAGGGATGGAAACAGGCATATGAGAGAGAACCCCGTACTGTGGAGGAGGGCATCCAGAATGGAAGGGGCAAAGAGGACTGTGGCCAGCAAGGGCCCAGGCCTCAGACTAATCTGACTCAACAGAATTCTTCAAGGTGGTGGGACTCACTCAGGCCTGAGTCTGAAATGGGAATGTTCTAGAGAGGCCATGCTCCAGGAATCATTCAGCGTGCTGTTCAAGATTAGAAAGATTCTTCAGTGTGAGAAAGAGAACCCCCCCCCTACTTCAACCTAACAGGTCAACTGGCCATAGGAATGACCACTGAAGTGCTTGAGGCCAGCCAGGTTCTAGAAGCTGAAGGAACCAGGCTGAAACCTTTCAGCCATAAAGCAGGGAAAAACAAACCAAAACGGGAGAGAAACAAGAGGCAGAGGGATCTGCTGGCTAGCAAGTCACATTGATGTGGTCTATGCTGTTTATTAGAACTGACACTCCACCATGGAGTCACGCCCATTTCTCACCCTAGGAGATATAAGCAAGCCTACACCAGATATCCCATTATGGGGATCTTAAGAAAAAAACAGAGTTGGGGCATTGGGAGTGGGGGTGACAGCTTAAGGGGCTCATTCATCAGTGTTGTAACACAGCCAGTGCTACAAGAATGGATAAGTGCACTTCGTGGGTGCATTCTGGGAGCTGAGATAGCAACATGATCTGGAAGAACCTGGAAGTTTCTGCAAGGCTGCTTGTTGGCCACTGCCCTCTTGTGCTCTATGGGTACCTTTCCTTCTATTGTCAGCTCTTCAGCATAAAAGCCAACAGCCATAGCTGGTGATGGGCCTTGGCTGATGGCAAAAATTTTTTGTTGTCTCCAGGGTGAAGTGTTCCCTTGGGTGTTCTTGTTCAAGCAGCAGTTAATTGGAAGACAATTAGCTGAGTGCTCGCTTCCTTGAGGCCCAGTATAGTCATCATGGTTATCAGTATAGACCAAGAGTCCTACCCAAGACTGAAGGAGCTAGCACGCTCCCGGGAGGGCACTGGATTTTGTGTCCACCTGGGGCAGAGCCCAGCATTTCTATTGCCAGCCTCAGGGAATTGACACGGGGTTGTGCCTTAACTGCTCTGGCAGGCTTGTATATTATTTTTGCCTCTGTGACAAGGAAACACTTCCACTTAAATAGGTCAGACAATTCATTATTTCCCATACTTATTTCCTGCCTTCTTCTAGGTAAAGGGCAAAAGGGATCATTATGGTGAATCATAGATGAGAGATTTGTTTTTAAATAGAGTAGTTTTTCATCATTAAATTGCCAGAGGTCCTAGGATGTAGCTTAGTGATGGAACTCAGGCTTTGCTGAAGTTCAATAAAGCCTAGGTTCAATCTCCATATCAATAAAAAAGAAAAGAAAGAAAGAAAAAAGCAAGTACTAGATATTTAATAAAGCATGTGCCTTCTACCCTTTAGCTGCTAGGCTTCTGAGCATTTGATTTCTTCGTTGAACCACTTATATCTCCAATGTTTTGACCACACTTTGACCCTTTAAAGAGGGTAAAAGGCAGTAAGAGAAAATTATTTCCCTTTTTCCCCAGCATCCTATCTCTTGCTCCTCTTCTCTAAAAAATATTCAGCTTCCAGAACAAAACAAAGCAAACAAAAAGTGCCAGAAATAGGGTAAAATCATGCTACTATGAGAGATACTTTCTCAGCTAATTACACCACACACTCTGTGAAATCCGGAAACACACATATGGCCCGCAGGCAACTCTTCGCAGAAAGCAGCTGTACTTGTCCAAAGAGGCGGTTTGACATGAAAGCTGGACATGCCCACTGGCTTGTGGATTCCTGAACATACAAGGGTCACAGCCACAAAAATAGCCCCTCCAAACACTTGCTCTCCTACATGGAGATACTTTTTTTTTTTTTTACTTTTCAGCACTTTATTACTAAAACTATTTGCTTTCTTGGTTCCCTATACACAGCAGTAGAATGTAGTGTTAGATGCAAATTCTTATTTTCTACACAATATGAAAGGAAACATAGGAGTCAATGGCACTAAAAATTAAATCCGTGGACTTCTAAGCCCACAGCAGCTTTTGAAAATTTAGACACTGCTGATTTTTAGACAACTGAGAACACTATAATTCCTGTTTTTTGTTTTATTTTGCTTTTCTGGGGATCACATCCGGCAATGCTTAGAGCTTATTCCTGCTTCTACACACAGGAATCACTCCAAGTGAGGATAAGGGGAGATATGGGGAACTAGGAATCAAACCCAGGTCAGCCTCATGCAAGGTAAGTGCTCTTCCACTGTATTAGCTCTCCAGTTCCCATAAATCCTTGCTTCTTAAACTGAGAGCCACGACCCAGTGTGGGGATGCTTAACTGAATGTATCACAAGAGTTCTTAAACTTTTGCTTTAACATAAATTTCTTTAGAAGTTACTATGAGTAAATATTTGACTTATATAAAAAATTCCTGCAGCATGGGTCCACATCGAAAAGGCCCTGCTCTTTTAGATTGGCCTATCAGAAGCTGGGGATCAGGACACAATGATAATTTATCCTATTGGTTACCTTCAAGTTTTGACTATGACTAAAGAAGATGCAATGTGCTTTTCAATGGACAATTTTTCAAAGTTTCCAAAATTTCACAGTTGTCAGAGAATATTATCGTATTTGAAATATTTTCTCCAGTTGCTAATAAAATCATGTTTCCTGGCTATAGTTCTTTGTCTTTAATTTGGTGAACTGACCACTGATCACTTGATCACTTGACATCTCCCGTTATTCATCGATTTGCTTGAGTGGGTGCCAGCAACATTTCCACTTGACCCTATCATGTGCCAGTGTAGCCCAATGGCATCTGGTTGATTCAGGAACGAAGAGCCTCAAACCGTTCTTCAGGGTCTTGATGAAGAAGTCTGACCATCTTGTAGGTAGGCGGCCACGTGATCGTTTGACATCCCGTGGGATCCAGTCTGTAATGGCTCTAGTCCAGTGGTCATGGCTCTAGTCCAGCGGTCATCTCCAAATCACATTACATGTCCAGCCCATCTGATTTCTGATGCCTTGGCAAATGAGACAGCGTCCCTGACTCTGGAACAGTGATGGAGGTCAGAGCTCCACTGATATTCTTCAACTATTTTCTTCTACTTGATTGTTAGTTTTCATTGGCTGATACATAGAAGACCCTTAATTAGGCATGGGATAGCCAAAGGAATTAGTTCATTATCAGTTGTACTGCAAACATCTTTCTAATTTTATTTTGTTTGTTGACTCTGATTTTGTTATGGGGAATTGGGAAGGTTTTTTTTTTATGAAGAAATCTTTAAAAATTCATTAATAGCTATAAGAAATAGGTGGGATGGTTCTAGCCATGCGCCTCTCTGTTCATCTCCTTTAGGTAACAAGGACTCACAGGTGGACACCCCTGTCAAGTTTCAATGTCCCAGAAGGCCTCTGTGAAGTGTTCGCTCTCACATGGCAGCTGATGTAGTCATACTCTTGACCCCAAAGTCCCTGCTTCTTAAGTGAATCTGAAGCAGCAAATAAAGCATATTTACTCTCATTCGTTTCCACTTCTTCCCTACAACTTTTGAGAGAAATTAGGTACCAAAGCATGTAACCAAAAGGCAAATGCAGGTAAGCAGTGCATGGATATGATAATGTATTTAATTACTAGGATTTCTCTTGCATTTTTCATTTTTACAGTAGGTGTATGTGTGTGTGGGGGGGATCCTAAATCGATACTTAGGGCCTGGGATCACTCCTCAAGCTACTTGGTCTGGCTTTGTGGGGAAAATAGTTTGGTCAAGGATCATGGTCCATAGTGCCATGCTGTTGGGCTTTCAGATTGCACCTTCATAATGATCATCCCGACCTTATTCAGAGGTTTTGTGCTCTATTCCTGATGATTTTTCATGTATGTTCTTGAGGGTTTTCTCTCTTGCAGGTACCCTGGTACTCTGTAAACTCAGCAAACAACAGTAAACAAGTCCAGCAATAAATTGTTGCCCGCAACTTCAAAAAGGCAAATTCTGACCATCACCACCATCTTCCACCCCCAGCCCCTGCACACTGATGGGTGTTGGTTTCCAACACCTAGTTCGCCCCTCATGGAGCTCCGATTTCTTGTCACTTTGAAGCAAATAGGTATGAAGTATCAGTATATTAAAAGCAGCTGCATCATAAGACAACTGTAGGTAAAAGGAGTAACTGTTCAGCATAGTGCTTAGCACTTGGGATGTTTTAAATTCTTAAAGCTGTAGCCGGCTAATAATAATTAATATAGACAGCAATATATATTAGGGTGCAATCATGCCCAACATATTTCATTTAAGTATTATGGAGTCCCAGAAAATGTAGCCCCAAAGGAACAGTCAATAAATCTTCTAAGGAAGAGGCAGGGCTTGAGTAGGATACTGAAGAAAAGCAAAGATAAATATGAATATTGCAAAGGGGAAGAATCTTTTTCAAAAAAATTTTACATATAAAAATTCTCTATATTACCTTAGGGACAATGAGTAAACTAATGTGAGTGTGAGAAGCCTGTCTGGACAGAGGAGAAGGACTTTTAAAGCTCAGCTTGCCAAGAAGTGAACGTCTCAAGTGATTCAAAACTAAGAAAAAATGTTTACTTACTCTTTTGCTCTTAATAAACAATAGAATCAGTTGTTATTAAAGAACAACTTAAGGAAGGGAAGTTGTAATCTAAAAAGTTTTTATCCTTAAGGTCAGTATTTGAAATTAAACAAAGCACACAAAACACCCATTTCATTGAAATGCTCTTTATGGACAACTTTCCTGCTGTTCCCTGCAGCGACAGACAAATGGAGAAGGCTGATGAGACATACCGTCCTCCATCTTTTTTTTTTTATGGATGGCGGGGAGTGGGAGGAACACTCCCAGCAGCACTCAGGGGTTATTCCTTGTTCTGTATTCAGGGATCACTCCTGGTGGTGCATGTGGGACCACGTAGGATGCCAGGAATCAAACCCAGGTGAGCAATGTGCAATTTTTCTACTGCCCCGCCTACCCTCTGTAATTTCTCTCCTGCCCCGCTATCATCTATCTTCTCCATCCATTCATTTGTCCATTCAATGAACAAATTTATTAACACCTAAGACCTATGGTCTCTTCAGAGAGGAGTTATAACCTGATTTATCAAAGTGCTTTGTCCGTAGGAACTCCAGGATTGCCAGGCAATGGTCATCCTCACAGTACCGGTTAGGAGGGAACTCCACAATGGAGCAGGAGATGGAGTCAAACAAAGGGAAAGAGGGACTGAGATGATATATCAAAGGGCTCAGACATGTACTTTGTGTGCAGGACCCCTGGGTTCAATTCCTAGCCCTGCAGGTTCAAACCTTGCCAGGGAAGTGAGCTGGAAAAATCCCCAAGCACTGTTGGATGTGATCCTTAAAACCAAAAGTAAAGGAACGGAAAGAATATTTGAAGAAGGAGCTTCACCCTCATGGAAACATTAAAAACATGAGTTGGTGGGGGAAAATTTTCTTCTTTAAGTTTGGGACTCATGGGGCTGGAGCAATAGTCCAGTGGGGAAGGCCTTGCCCATGACCTTGCACATGGCCAACCTGGGTTTGATGCTCAGCATCCCATATGGTCCCAGCGAGCACCACCAAGAGTAATTCCTCAGTGCAGAGCCAGGAGTAACCCCTGGGCATTTCCAGTGTGACCCAAAAAGCAAAGAACAAAACAAAACAAAACAAAAAAAAAAACAGAGAAAAAAAAGAGGAGTTATAATTGTGAACATAAAGTTGCCATTCATGACCACAGTCAGTCTGTGGGAAGGGGATGAGGAAAACAGCATGTCAATAAGTGATTGTTTCAATCCACTTCTGCAGAACTATGGCATAAATGATTTAGAGGAGTAAAGAGTTCAGCTTTAATTCTCTTTTATTTTGTCTGTGTTCCTGGAGCAAGCAGTTTCCCTTGGGCTCTACTAGCATGTGACAGGACATATGGAGAAGTTACTGGTGCCCGCTCGAGCAAATTGATGATGAACCAGATGACAAGTGATACAAGTGACTTCGCCTGTGAACTTTCAAATTAGCATTTAGACAAAAAAAGAAATTCCTGGGTGAGTGACCTAAAAAAGACAAGACTGGGAAACCATGGCTAGTTTTTTGATTTTCAAGTAGGCCAGTTTTGTGGCCCAGTATGTGATAGATCCTAGACAGTGACTAACCTACATTGGAAAAGAAGCATAGATACTTTTCCGGATGCAGAGCCCTTTAATATCTGGCAGGCTCAGTTCTTCCTTTTCTTTCGTTAGTGCCTCTGTCTCCTTACTGACAGTCTAGTGATCTCAGGGCGGGAGAGTGGTGCTGAAATCTGCTACTATTACTATGTTATTGTCAGCATTTTCCTTTAGGCCTCATAGTGGCTGCATTGCCTATCTTGAGCACTCTCATTTGGTTTATGTATTTTGGAGAGCATTAAGTCTTCACAACATATTCTTCCCTTGCTTATTCAGTAATGACCATCACTAATTCTTCTTACTTTTTTTTTGTTTGGAGTAATTTCATCTGATATAAATACGACTATTCTAGTCCAGTATAATTGTCTCAGTCTTCTTAACTTTGCTGCTTGATGGCTTTCCAGCCTTTTATTTGGAGCCCGTGTTTATCATGATGCTTCTGTCTCTCTTAACAAGTTCCGATCTACCCAGTCACTTTTTTTGTCCTTTATTAGTGGATTCAGGGCAACTCCATTTAATTAAATTATTTAAATAAAGTAAATTACCATTTTATGTGGATTTGTATACCAATTCACATAAAATAGTAATACCTTTTATTCAAATAATTATATATATACATATACATATATATGTGTGTATATATATATATACAGATATATATATATATATATATATATATATATATATATATATATTTACACCAAATTATCTTTGTACTTGCACCACTGGTTTTGAGTCCAAGAACTTTTTCAGCTGCTTTTGGTCAGTGAAGTATTGTTTTATTCTGTCAAAGCCAAATGATAACCTAGATAGATAGGATAATTTTTGTTTGAATTCCAAATTCATTTAGTTTGATAGCTATATAATTTCATTCCCTTCTTGCCTTTAGGGTTTCATTTAAAAATATACTTTAAATTTCGGAGACTACTTTGTATGTAATAGTTTTCTTTGCATTAAATGGTCTTAGAATTATAACTATATTTGGCACTTGCCATTTTAATTATTGCATGTCTCAGTAATTTTCTGTTCAGGTTGATTTTGCTTGGAACTTTCTGGATTTCCTCTATGTGAGCATGTGAGCTGATCGTCAATTTGGGGAGATTCTTGGCAATAAGTTCTTATACCTATAGATATCAGATGCTCCCTTCATTGTTTTTCTTCTTGTTCTTTTCTTTTTAATATTTTTTGCATTGTCCTCAGCATACTGCTGCATTCCTCTGCTTCTGCAAATTGCCTGTTTGTTCCCTCTATTGTGTTTTTTTCACTTTTTTTAAAACCTTATTAAAACACCGTGATTTACAAATTTCTTCACAGTACAGTTGTCAAAAGCATTCATTCTCAACACCAGTCCCATCACCAGTGTGCCACTACCACCAACAAAGGTCATAGCCTCCCACCCACCCCCATCCCCACACCAGCTCCCCTAGCTGGCTGTAATCACATTGACGATTGCAAACATATATGTGGGAAAGGTTTTGGTAAAGACTTGATATTAAACTGAGTTGTTATATTAAAATGGTATGCAGCCACAAAGTGGACACACGCTGCTGTGAGGAGCTGTATCAGGTGTGCTGCTGTTCCATCTCCAGGAAGAGTTACTCATCAGTCCTGGTTCACAGTGTGTAGTGAATGGTATCTACACAGCTCGGAGGCTCAACCACTGGGTCAGTGCAGGTGGGGAGGGGGAAGGGGGGGCCTCAATCCCAGCAGGCATGCCCAGAGTAACCCATTGTTTACTGACCCCTCAGTTGTAACAGAACTGGCCAGGAATTCTGTTTTTTTAATTCTACTATGTTCTTCAGCTCAGTGACTACTGACTGAAGTTATATACCTTCTCTTTCTTTGTTGAAGATCTAGTCTATTCTTTTTTGCTGTATTTTTTGTTTTCTTTTTTTCAGTTTGGTGAATGGCCTAGCCATTATGACCTTAAGTTCTTCTTCAGGGAGAACTGAGAGCACTAGTGTGCTTGGATGGAGCCCTTTCCAAATTTCTGACATCATCTGGTAGCACAGGAGAGTTCCTATGTTTGTGTCCCCACTATATCTGGTATGAGTTAGCAGGAATCCTACTTTAACTGGTCTGGGTATACAACTCTAGGTTCCTGCATCCTGGAGACTATACAAAGGCCTGGTTTGGCCCCATGTAAATCTATGTTTGTAGGTCTGGGGAACAGGTGGGGAGGTTGTTCTGACCTACAAGTCCTCCCAAAACTGGCCTTGTTTACAATTGCCATGCTTATAACATCACTAAAATAACATATGACTGGCGGTAATTTATAATAGGAAATTTATGAAATGTCTGTTTTGCTATGTGAAATTTAAACCAAATGTTTTGCTGCTAAAATTAGACACCTTTATACAAACAAATTTAAGTTGCTCTGGAGATGCTAATATTTACACTTTTCCCCATTTGTTATTCATCAGCATTAACTAATGGGTCAGACTATATTTAACACTAGTGTCTTACTTTAAAAAAATCTAATACCAAACTTCACATGACATCTTGTTGCTGTCTTGTAAAGAATAGTTTTCCAAGAACTAGAGTGGACAAAACTCAGTGAATAGGACTACAAATTCTAGGCGTTTCAAGCAGATCGGGTAAAATTATTTTAAGACAGAACATCAATTCATGGGTCAAATAATTGCAATTTGTTATAGCAGATGACTATGATGCTACTACTATTTCTAAAGAGGACAAGAACCCAAAGTGAATAAATGTATTATGTGCTCAGAATATACACGTTGTTGTTCTTAATGGCAATATTGTATTCATCTTCTGTTAGAATGTAGTCTTGTTGTTAAAGCACTTCTATCTGAGTCAGAACAAGAAGTATTGTCCTATAGAATAAACACTGATTATCTGGAAATGAAGTATTATTTCTGATAAAACTAAGAAAAAACTAAGTTATAAAAGGAATTGGAGTTATCTCTACTGGTCTTTTAATTAGGAGGACAGTATCATTTTTTAAAAGGATAATTTTAAGATACTCTTTCAATTCTCACATTGAAAGAGATAAATCTTTGAATATTAGTAACTTATTAAACATACTTATTTTCTAGATAAAAAGTTTAAACGTTCATGTGTTAAAATTCTTTAGCAAGTGCATAGTATTGTTAAGTGTAAGTAGATGTCATTACTACTTTTGAAGAGGTTTTATTATACCAATTATTATAACTGAAGTACTTTATATTAGTATTTTCAATGTCTAGGACAAAATCAACTAAAATAAAATGCAAGGAATAATCTGCTTCAAAGAAACAAAAACAGCCAAGAGAAAATGTTATTCCATCAAAGACATCAATATGCTTATTCATAATCTCAACAAGTACTTCAATGTCAATTCTAAAATTCTCTCAAAGTTCTCTTCAATAATTTTTAAACTCACAAAACAGAAGGAAAAAATAAACAACTAAAACCTGACAGCAAAATCAGAGGTCTAGATGCTTAGAATAAAAAATATGTGATAACCAAATCAATAACAGGAAGGTCAAGATCAAGGCATATTCCCTACACTGAACTCTGAAGAATCAGCACAATAAAGCTAATATCACATCAACCTAGTGACTTTTCCCCACCTCCACACTATTTTCTCACTTGTATTATTATTTTAAAAGTGAAATGATCACGAATTTAACAAGTTATATTTTATATGGCTTTTCTATAACAGTTTTAACTGCTAAATATGCTTTAAAGTGGACAAATCAACAGATTGCTTGTCAAGAAGCTCTTGGAAGAAAATTAAAATTGCCTGAAATTATAAACATGAAGTGAGTTTTACCCCTTTCTACTTATAGCCCAATAATTTGTTTATTAATTCATATTTATCCAGAAAAAGTAAGAGAATAAAAATCACAAATACCTTTAACATAGCGGAGAGTGATAGGGCTTTGTAGAGAAGATATCATGTAAATAACATGTTTCTGTTTGTTTCCACAGTTCATAGTTTCAACAAAGAAGACAACTTATAAAGCAAATTTGTAAATCAGGATCATGTAGGCCAGGATGAGATCCTGTAACTTTAAATGTCTTTGAGTTTAAAAGGCTAGAAGCCTAGAGCTAGATATTTTCTGAATTATATACATGCTTTCAAAGAGTTTCTTGTTTCCTGTAGACAATAAATTTTATGTGACAGGGTATTTCAATTTATGAATTCTACTAAGTTTACTCTCTAATGAAATTTCAACTTGTTGGGGTTTTAAAGTGTTCTGACATTTAAAAATGTTTACTTTGGGTTTCTAAAATGCACAGAAAATGTTCCTCTTCTGTAAAAATGCTGATCCATGGTGTTTTTAAAAATATATTCTGAAAAAATCCCTAGATGATGGATCATTATTTTTGACAAAATAACACTGTTTTTCTCCCTGTTTTCTCACTGTTTTGTCAAAATTTCTCTTGACAATTGGCACTATTATTTATAACCTGGAGTTAAATCAGATAGTAGATAGCTATAGTCACAATGTTTTGATCAAAAGTGTCAGATAAATGCTTTACCTCAAAGGGCTAATTCATAAACCATTTCCCCTCCCCGATATCCATGAGATCTGCTAGAAAGCTGCCCATAATGAAGAAGGACACACAGAGAAAACACCCAGTATCTGACTCAAAAACTCAGCTAATAAAGAGAATTCATCCTCAGTAGAGTGCCTCTGGACTTCACCTGGTCATTTCTGTCACTAAAAAAGACAAGTTACACTTGAGCCAAACTAACATGTCATCATGACAACCTCCTCCAAGTTTGTTATTTTTAAAACTCTGCAGACTCTACCCAAGTTTTAAAGGCCAAACAAGGACACAAAGGGAGAAAAAAAAGAAAGAGTTGCCCAAGTTAGGACAGAACAGCATCCCTAAAATCACAAATTCTGAATTCCTTGACCTAAATTTCAGGAGCTGTGTTTCTTGTTGGATAGTTCGGCCAAATTCAATGTCTTGCATTTACTTGTTGATTCAGATAATAATGATTTATATCCATTATTATATACACTATGTCCATTACCTAAAACATTATTCTTTCATACACTCTTTGTATTAATGTGTGTTGACAGAAGAAAGCAAATGAACTGCATTTCAAAGGCAAATCTGGACCTATTAGTAGTGGATGCCAGGGTCTCTGAAGACCCTGAAGTAGTAGTGGATGCCAGGGTCTTCAGAGACCCTGGCATCCACTACTACTACTAATTTCTTACTGCTGTGTAAGAAATTCTTTTTAAATAGATATCAGTAAATACATGTATGTTTGAAATTAAAAGTATATCTATACATTTATTCACCTTCAATTAATCTTTTATCTTAAATATGTCAAAGGTATTTAAGGGATCTTTCTTCACAATATCCTCACCATTTTCCATGCCTCATTGTTTTTAAATGATCTTGCAATAATAATTTTGGGTCTTCTTTTCCCTTCTGATCCCTCAGACAATTTTTCTTACTGGAATCCTTTATGAAGCATATCACGCAAACGAAGTGAGCCATAATAGAAAATTTGGATGGATGGATGGATGGATGGATGGATGGATGGATGGATGGATGGATGGATGGATGGTTATACAGACAAGTGAGCTGATGAACAGATGGAAAGGTGGGTGAGTTTGATGTAAGGAGTGAAGGTTTTATACATATAAGTAAAAAATAGAAGGGGGAAATTGAGAAGGGAAAGAAATAGATATGTAAGCAGGAAGGAAAGGCAAAAAATCAGATATTCACTTAAGACACCTCTGTTAAGCAATTGACCTATTAATTTTTGTTTTCTATTCCCCTGGGGCCCCTTAGATTTGGCTCACAGATCTTCATTCAGTTCTAGAAAATTTTCATTTCATTGGAGCCCATAAGTTTGGATAAAAGACACTAAGCAGATCACTTTACAGGTTGGAAAGGCATACTAAGACCATGCCCTTCCCTTTGCTCTGGGTAAGCTCCTAAACAGTGCATAAACTCTTTCTCTGTCCAGACTTCACTGTTCTTGTTCAGCTTCATCTACTACATATCCACATTTCCAAAAGTGAGCCCCTTAGTTGCCTCACCACCACAACATGGTAGTTCTAGTTCTGTGATTTTTCATACCAGGTTTATCCTTTTTTATCCAATTTCACCAATTTCACCAATTCCAACCTAATTGGAAATCCACTTCATAAATTATCATTAAACAACATCCCTGAACTTACTCCCTTCTCCGGGTTAGTTTGGTTTATTTTCCATAAATATTTATATAGTGTTTTGTTAATTAGTACTGAGATCTGGTTGAAAATAGGAACTTGACCTCAATTTTCCCCTTTACTTAGCACCAAAACATTTTAGGACTGAACATAACTGAGCTTACCTTTGAGGTTTTCTGCTGAGGAGGCAAAGGGAACAGAGTAATCAAATCAGGGGCTAAAACAGAAGATTTTTCACAGGACATAATTGTTTGTTTCAAATATGTGTCACAGGTATGTGCCACAGAAAAAATCGAATTGTTGGGAAAGATGGGCACAAAGCTGGAGAAAGGAATTGCAGCTGAAGATAATCAGGAACTATCCACACACAGGTAGAAGCCACACATGCATAGAGAGAAGAGATCCAAAGAAAGTCAAGAAAAGAGACAAGAAACAAACCTACTGATTGCTCAGGTAAAGATACATCAAGTCAAAATAAAAAGATGAAAGCAACTGGTGAAAGGTAATATTATATGGAAGAAGTACAAAACTTCAGACATCAAAGGAATGAAAAACCTTTAAATTAGATGGAAAATCAACCATGTTGGTCTCATACATGGTCATGTGGACTGAAAACAACACAGATCAGAGGCTTTATATCATGGATTCAGTACAGAGAATGAATGGGTGACAGGTGATCTGGGGGGGAAGCCTTCAGAGGCCTTCTGGATGAGGGAGTTGAAGGGCTTGCTGGAAAGAAATTATCAAAGCAGCAAAGCAAAAGGAGTCTACTGTCCCTATTGCAACATTTTACATATCTTTTACATTAGTAAGGTGTCGTTTAAAAACACTCCATATTTCTAGTGGTGAGGAATGTTGATCTCTACAGTCCTCATGTTTCCTTACAGAAGAAGGCAGGTCAACTTTTCGAAGAGATAACTGCTCTGCTGTTCCATTCATTTCTCCAATGGAATGAGTCATTGATACGGTTCTTGGATTCAGAAAGGAATGTCGAGGTTGCTTGTCCCATTTCCCGCCTCCCTAAACTCATATGGGGCACAGAACCTTCTATTCTGTTCTGTTAGCAACAGGCTTCCACAGCAAGGGGTACAGCTGTCTCCTTGCCTTTACCCAAGAGGACATTTACTGAACAAGGGCTGTATTAAGAAGTCCCTGTGTTTGCAAATGCAAAGGTAAGTCAATTCATCCAAACTGGTAATAAAGGTATAACTACAGCCTTCAAATGAACGCCTAAGATTTTTAAAGAAGAGTTGCCAAAACTAAGGCTTCTAATTCCTCATTTGAGATTTGAAGTGGTAGGAGTGGATTACTTTAAAATCCCTTTCATCAGTCTCTAAGCATTATTTGTTCTGTAATGTACACATCAGATCGGAAGAGTCCAGACTAAAAGCTATTTAGGTGGAAAAGGAAGAAAGGATTTCAATAGAGGGAGGTGATCAATGTATTACAAAAGGGTAGTGACAGAAAAAGCAATCTCCTGGAGGAGGGGTTTTCTTATCAGCAGCTTCCTAAGATATACAGACATAGATATTACTTGGTCTTATTGTATACAAAAACACTATGCACACAATCACACAATGCTATGTATACAATCTGAAAAAAATTCTTCTAATCCTACCAAACCTTCCATGTCTACCTAAGTCTCTTCCTAGACCAGATGATAAGGACTTTTCACTTTTGTACATAACTCTTCCCAGAGAAATAAACAAGTAGTCAGTCACAGGAAATTTAAAAGCAAATATGACAACTTGTTCTGCTCAAAGAACAAAACAGGCCTTGAATCAGACTGGAAACAAGGATATTTATTTTGCTCTCTTGTCCCTGCAAAACTCTAAGACACCTGTACAGTTCCTCCTACATTTCCAAGCACCAGGAGTGGAGGTGAGGAATATTTCCAGGCTCTGAGCTCAGGAAAATAATGATGGTCTGTTGGATGACAGGCTTAGCTAGTTTGGGAGCTTTGCTGTTTTACCCACTCACAGCTTAATCTACTTACATTTCTTAAGTCAACATTCATTCTAATGAGATCTCTCTTCTATGTAAACACTGATGGAGGGTGTGGCAGTTATAGAAGTCACCCTTGACTCTGAATAACTTCTGACTTACTATACATCTACTAAGACTTCTATGTTATCTAGATTGGGCACAGCTGCTCTTTATGCCCACTGCAACCAGCATTGGACAGTTAGAATTTACCAGGAGATTATCACCCTGGCTACGTTGAGACTATCTTTAAGATTATAGGAAGGATCATACTAGTTTGCCCACACACAGGCGAGTGTGACCCTTTCAGTATAAGGAGAACAAGATACTCAGAATCACCCTGGTGCAGATAATAAATAAGAAGGACCTTGTGGGTACCACCTAGATTACATGTAGCCCATGAAATTATGATGTATTACTTTATATTAGCGCCCCCTCTCTCTAGTGTTTTACATAAGAGATAATTTTGGAAGAAGGGATTAGTCCTTGGTGTAATCCTTTGTTTATACCTATAATAGGGTGTGGCACCACTCTTCAAAGCTTTGTTTAGGGTTCTTTGTTGACAGGACACTCCTGTCAAGAGATAGGATTACTTTGGTGTATATAAGGGGACACTCCCCCCTTTTCTCCTTTTTCCCTTCTTTTGTGTAGGATTCCTCTCGGGTGAGATCCTCTCTTCTTTGGTGGGAGACTTGGGTTCCCATATATGGTCTGAGTTCTGACCAGAGCTAGATTTCTTTCATTATATTGGATTGCAGTGGTACAGCTTTTGTAGTATTAAAAGACTTTTTGGAACCTGCCAGACTCATGAGTTTTCATCTCTTCCCTGGCGGCCTCAGAGGTAGAAGAGAACTTCTGTCCTGGTACTGTTGGGGACCCCAGCGGCTCCCTGACAGTGGTCTAAGGAGTTAACACACTTAAAACGTTAGGACTAATAAGTTTCATCTCATTCATCAGCAAACGTTTCTTTTTTTTTTTCTTTTCTGGGTCAGGGTCAGGGGTTATTCCTGGCTCTACACTCAGGATTTACTCCCAGTGGCTCTTGTGTGTGTGTGTCGGGGCGGGGGGGGGGGGCTTATGGGATGCCAGGGAAGTGAAATTGGGTCGGCCGCAGGCAAGGCAAATGTCCTACCTGCAGGACTATTGTTCCGGTCCCAGCAAGCATTTCTGGGAAGTGAAAATCCTATTTTTATGGCTGCTAACGTATATAAAAATCTCACTCAGCCTTGGCCTGAATTCTTTCACAGGAAATCTTCTCTCCCTTGCCTGTGGAGACAGAGGTCTCCAGTGAGCATTCTGCAGAGAGCACAGGAAGATGTGTTCTGTGAAGTGAAATCAGTTGCTATGTGCTCCATTGTGGCAACATGATTCACAAGGGCAAAGCTGATACACCGCAGTATTCAGCTATAATCCCCCTGGTATATATCCCTGCTGTTAGAGGGATAATTATCTAGTTATCCCTGAGACTGTTTCTTACAGTTTTCACAAAAAACCACCTCGTGCATAAGACATCATTAGAATCATTTAAATTTATCGCTTAAACTTAAAATCATCCCTTCACAGATATCATTGAACCACTTCATCACCTTTGGGACAGAGATAAATTAGACATCCTTTGATTTTCTTTGAACATTTTGAAGGCACACTAGGAAAGAGAGGACCTCATTGGTACTGGCTAAATATATGGCTTTGCACAAGAAACAAAAAACTTGTGTGATATTAGGTGCTACTCCTGTTCCAAAGCTTCTGGCTTCATCAGGGAAATCTCATAAAGTATGCAAAACTAACAGCAGCCTGTGTGTTGATGGCTGCTGGTAATACAGTCTTATTGGTTTCCACCTTTTTCATGTCCTCACTCAGCATGCTAATTTTTCTTATCTCAATGGCATCTTCTTTCACAAGACTGCTGTAGCCTAAAAATAAGCATCTGCCTAGAATCTAGAAGGCACTCACAACCCCTTCTTCCCTACTCTACCCCCCCATTACTCCTTGATATGAAGAGTTATTTGTCTGAAATATTGCTGTGTGAAACCTCTGGAATCAGTGTGGTTTTCTTTTTGCCTCTGTAAGTCCAAAGCTTGCTCTCAAACATGTATTCATATTCCAGAGAGGACAAGATATTTTCATGATTATCACAAATAGAGCATGATGGCCATGTTACCAGAATAAGGAAATTGCATGTTCTCATGCTGTACTGTTACAATGACCTACTTCACATCAGCATGCCATTGGTGCTGGTGAATTGTTCCAGATGTAAGCGAGCAGCACAGGGCTTTGAGCCTGCTGCCTAGGCAGCCCAGGGGACACCCATCTTTCATTCCACGGACAACACACAATGGAAACCTGACTGCTATCTATGCCAATTATTACAATAAAGGAATGTTCCTTAGAGATTCAAAATTAGATTATACCATTCACCTCGGGTGTCTGATAATTTTAGAACAAATAAAAACAGTCCCCCAAGCCCTCCCCCAACCCCTGAACACACACACACACACACACACACACACACACACACACAACTTAGCCGTTCCCAGAAGTTAATCCAATTGCCAGGTCTTTGCCACTGCTGGTGAGAGTTTGAGTAGTTGGGGGAAACTGGTACAAACTCCAGTGAACTGCTTGAAGGCTTTCTGCAGGCGAAATGCACTCTGCAACATGAATTTTTTCAAGTTAAAAATTTGAGGAGTTGAAAACTCCTGTTCTCCTAAATCGGGAAAGAAAATCGGTGTTCAAATGCTAAAATGTGTACCCGCTGTCACCAAAACATATGCCAATTCTGTGCAAAATGCCTCGAAGCCCTTGACCTAATGAGGTTAGTGACAGGGATATGGATGACTGAAACAGAAAGCGCAACTCAGAAAGAATTTTGTTCATGAACTGCCATATTTCTCCTGTCATTTAACCAATTTTCCCCTCAAAATTACAACCCAGACGGCAGATCTTCCTGGTTAATGCTGCATGTGACAGACTAAGTGCTATTAAAGATGTAATATTATATGGATCAGTCTGACATGGAAAACTCAAGAACCCATGTGCCTGGCCTTCCAGAGAGGTGAAGACCTTAAATGATGCCCTCAGGAAAACAAACAGCGGCACCCATGTTCCCATCCTTTCAGTAAAAGTGTGGCACTGTGACAGGTTCTTAGACGAAATCGGCCTGTCAGTCAGACTCTACCACTCTGAGCCTGAGTATGTATGTACAGTCTAGCAACAGTAGCCAATGTGCAAATTCTAAGCTAAAACCAGTGTTTTAAAAGACATAAGTAGAGATAATTGATAGTGTGATCTGTCTCGTGTTCACAAAGTCATTCATCCTTGTAATTCACCACATACCAAAATCCCGATAGGTGGAAGAACACATCGGATCTGAAAATTTCCATGACTAAGGAAACCACACACCCTTTTATTAGCTTTAACTGTGGCCAGAGCATCTGTGCTATTTGAATATCGATTAGACATGAGTGTCAGAAATGATAAATCGCTGGACTCCTACAAATTCACATTATCCTGATAGGGACGTATTCTCTCAAGAAGCAAAACAGGGCAGGAGAGATAATATGGGTTTTAAGACATTTAAGCCTCATTCCTTGTATAGCTGACCCTGGGTCTACCCCAGAGCAATACCAGGAGTGATCCCTGGTTCAGAGTCAGAACTGTTTGATGTAGCCTCAAAAAAGCAAAAGATCATGACAGATATTTGAAGAGATACGGGATGTAACAAAGTGTAGTATTCAAGATCCCTCCACACTGGCTGGCATTCGCGAGGGACACCAAACTATAGTATACCTACACTTAGTTAATCATCTAGAAAATACATATCACACTGGAATCTGATCATTAGAATAAGGACTAGTTCAAATACTGCAAGTTACTTTACCTTTCTTCCTGGAAATGTCTGGAAACTTAGGTCTGAAGAGAGAGAGACAAGACTAAGATTGTTAACAGGGTAAAGAGACACAAAAGAGGAACAAGAAGACTCAAGAGATACTATATTGATTTACCAGTGTGTTGGTCTGGGGGCTGCACCTGGTGGAGCTCAGCGACTACTCCTGGTTCTGTGCTTGGGAGTCTCTTCCAGTGGTGCTTAAGGGACCAGGAAGTACCTGGTATGTGCTCAACCTCGCAGGCCAGAACAGATGACTCTAATTTAGAGAGTTCAGAGTCCCACAGTTTCTTTATTCTGTCATCTGTTCTTGGGAGCCCTGGTTGTTTCCAGATTCTGGCTATTGTGAGTAGTGCTCCTATGAAAGTACAGATGGTGTTTCTGCTGCGGTATAATAAAATTTTTTTTAAATATACATCAACTGTATGTATTGCAATCCACAATGTGTAAGAGAAGTAAGAAAAAAAGAGAGATTGAAAGTGAAAGAGAAGAGAAAAAGAGATAAAGAACCTGCCTTAGAGGCAGGCTCAGGGAGTGGGGAGGGAATCAGGAACATTGGTGGTGGGAAATGGGCACGCACCGAAACCCAAATATGAACATCTTTGTAATTGTATATCTCACAGTGGTATAACAAAATATTTAAGGAATACATCAACAAAAAATAAATGATCAAGAGTTAAGAGTCAGGTCAAGGGCAACAGAAAAATGAGTATTAGCATTCCTGGGAGAGGGTCCAAAGAGAAAGAGCCCACTTGTATATTAGAGGCTGACTGCTTTAAAAGGTTTGGGCGCAAGCTCCTCTAGATCTGAACTTAAAGATCCTTTTAAGTACCTATAATTAAAGAATATTTTACCTTTAGAAGAAAGGTGCACATGGAATGAATCATGTACCCCTGAATACTGACCTTTACTGGAAACAAATAGCTATGAACAACAATAAAGGTTTGCTATGTGTATTTCAACTGACAGTTTAACAGTTTAACCATTAGGACTCTATCTGATCCAAGTTCCTCTTTTGAAAAGAGACTAAGAATGATTTCCCTAAAACCAACCAGGTGACTCTCAGAAAAACCTATTTCCACTGCTTTCTACAGCCCCTGTGCCCTGCCCCCCCCACCTTCCCAGCAAATAGAGCATTCAGCAGCAGCTTCCACGACAGAAGTAAGGACACAATTTCAATAGACACCATTTGGTCCCTATCCACCAACCATCTAAAATCAGTTTTATTAAACTGCTCACAGGAAGGGCCTCTGCCAACCACCCTTAAACTCTTCTTTACCGACTCCTGTTCCAGACTGCTTCAACACTGTTTATTACCAAGTTACCAATTATCCCAACAGCTCAAAACAGCAGGGAAAACCCCATCCTTAGAAGAATAAGACACAAATTCCTCAGTATTCTAGAAAAAAAGTACCAGCTGTGGTTCGCTTCATCCAAAAAAATGCCTGCTTATCCATGTGAAATTGCATGCCTGCTTCCTCTTCTGTAAAATCCATCCACAAGTTGCCATGACAGTCTACTATGGTTACCAGGGAAAAGGGGACATGATTGCACCCTGGGGACAAATGCTTGGGTAGGAAAAAGTTTTTGAAAAAAAACACCCAAGGTATATTGTAATACCTATGCTCCTTAAGAACACACACACAGACAAAATAATAACCAACAATGTTTACATTCTGTGAAAAGGTATTGACTGTATCATCCAATTGGTGAAGAAATTTACCAACAAGGAAAATTATCTCTTAAAAGCAATTAGATGGGGGAGAAGAAATTTATTCAAAGAAGAAATTCAAATGGCCGAAAGGCATATTAAAAATGCTTTTCATCATTACTCATCAGGAATATGCAAATAAAAACAACAGTGAGATATCATCTCACTCCAGCGAGACAGGCACACATCCAAAAAACAAGAACAATCAGTGCTGGCATGGATGCGGGGAGAAAGGGACTCTCATCCATTGTTGGTGGGAATGTCTAGTGGCCCAGTCTTTTGGAAAACAAAATGGACATTACTCTCAAAAACTAGATATTGAGCTCCCACCCAGCAATTTCACTTGTGGACGCTGGATACCTAAAAACACATAGCAGAAACACCATCTGTACTTCTAAATTCATCCCAGCACTATTCACAATTGCCAGGATGTAGAAACAATCTGAATGCCCAAGAATAAAAGACTGGATAAAGAAACAATGGTATACCTTCACAATGGAATATTATGCAGCTGTCAGGAAAACAAAGTCACAAAATTTGCCTGCAAGTGGATGGACATGGAAATTATCATGCTGAGTGATGCAATCACCTGTGGGATAAAAATATATACAGTGTTCTACAAATTGTTGGAAATGGTAACATCAGACTAGAACTGAGCATTGAATGTAAGCCAAGGGATACACATAACAATGCCTAAATGCATGTATGGCAGGCCACAATGTGTAAGTGAGAGAGAGAGAGAGAGACAGAGAGAGAGAGAAGAGGAGGGAAACCTGCTATAGAGCCAGGCTCGGGTGGGGAGGGAGGGAATCTGGGGACATTAGTGGTTGGAAATGGGCACTGTGGAGGGATGGGTGCTGTAATATTATATGACTGAAACCCAATCATAAGCACCTTTGTAAATGTCTATCTCATGGTGTTATAATAAATAAAAAGTAATAAATAAAAATAACTTCACTTGATCACTTGAATCCCGTTATTCATCTATTTGCTCGAGCGGGCACCAGTAACATTTCCATTGGACCCTATCACGTGCCAATGTAGCCCAATGGCATCTGGTTGATTAAGGAATATGAAGAGCCTCAAACTGTTCCTTCAGAGTCTTGACAAGGAAGTATGACCATCTTGTAGGTGGGTGGCCAGTGATCTTTTGAAATCCTGTGGGATCCAGTCGGTAATGGCTCTAGTCCGGCAGTCATCTCCAAAACACATTACATGTCCAGCCCATCTGATTTTCGATGCCTTGGCAAACCAGACAGCGTCCCTGATTCTGGAATAGCAACGGAGGTCAGAACTCCGATTCCTTCTCTCACTTGAGTGAGGCGTGATATTCCAAGCATAGCTCTTTCAATTCCTCTCTGGGAGACCGGAATAGCATTCTCATCCTGCTTTCATAGGGCCCAGCGCTCTGAGGTGTATGTTAATGCAGGGAGAATGGTAGAGTCAAAGAGATGTGCCCAGAGTAAGAGGTTCTTTGTCCTTTTAGCTCTTTCTTCGATGCCTTTGAAGGCATTCCATGCCGCTCTCTTCCTCCTGCGCAGCTCAGGTTTTAGGTCATTCATCATGTGGACTTCTAGACCTAGGTACACATAACTGCTGAATTCAGAGATGTCTGTTCCATTGAGAGTGGGGCCTCTGGAACTAGTTCATTTTACATGAACATAGTTTTCTTTACATTCAGCTGTCGACTTATCTTTCCACATTCTCGGTTGAAGTCAGCCAGCATTTGTGCCGCTTGGCTGTTTGGTGTTATTAGAACGATGTCATCAGCAAAGAAGAGGTGGTGTAGTTGCCGACCATCTACCTTCACTCCCATTCCTTCCCATTCTAATTGTCGCATGATGTTCTCGAGGGTGGTTCTGAAGAGCTTTGGTGAAATACTATCACCCTGTCGAACCCCTCTTTTGACATCAATGATCACTTCCTTGTTTCTACAAGGTGATCCTGGTGAGATCCTGGTGGTGAATCCATAATACAGCTCACGAAGGATCTTGATGTATTGGGTTTGAACGCCCTGTTCCTAGGGCTTCGATGACCGCTTCAGTCTCCATAGAATCAAAGGCTTTCTTTAAATCAATGAACGTGAGACAGAGCGGCATCTTGTACCCCCTACAAACCTCAATGAGCTTGGTTACTATGTGGATACGGTCGATTGTGCTGAATCCTTTCCGGAAGCCTGCTTGCTCGCATGGGTGTCCTTCATCTACTGTTCTGCCAATCCTGTTTAGGATGACTCGAGTGAACAGCTTGTAGATGACGAATAATAGGCAGATGGGGTGATAGTTGCCGATGTCGTGGAATGTCTCCCTTCTTGAACAGCAGAACTGTCCTGCTGGTCTTCAATTGGGAGGGCACCTTGCATTTGGACAGGTAGCTTGTGAAGAGCCGAGCTAGTGTATTGATGAATACCAATGGCAGATTCTTCAGGTGTTCGGGTCTGACTTTGACTGGGCCTGGCACTGTTTCCTTATTTACCGATGAAATGGCATGTTGGATTTCAGAAGGGAGAATGTGTGGAATGACATATCCATCCTGTGGAATTTGGTATGTGGGCAGGTGGACGTGGTTATCAAAGAGATCTGAGTAGAAGTCATGGATAATCTCCATTGCCATTCTGGAAGATGTGATAGATCCATCAGGACGTCAGAGGGCAGTCATCTTGATCTTTTAGTTGGCGAAGGACAGGCAGGCGGTGCAAATGCTTTTCCTGGCTTCTGCTGCATCTTCCAGTATTTTTGCTCTTCTGTCTTTGAGGTCTTCCCTTTATCGCTTCTCTGCATGGCTTTGCAAGTTGGACATTAGCATTTGGTCGCCTGAGGCTCGCACCTTGCCACATTGGCGAATGAGCTTGAGAGTTTCTGAAGACAGGCATCCTTTTGTGTCTTTCTCTATCTCGGCATTCTTCGCACAATCATGGAGGTGCTGAACCAGTCGGTTGTATTCTTCATTGATGTCGTCAATGATGGTATCTTCCCATGTTGCTGCAATGGTGCCAAAGAGTTCCCAGTTGGTGGTCGTTCTGGGGAGTTCTCTTCTTAAACTTTGCAGCCTTTTCTCCCCATTGTGGGGAAGTAGAATTTTGCATGAAGGAGACGGTGGTCCGATCCTGTTTGGAATTTGGGGACAACAGCAACATGGGTCAGAAAAAAACCATCGATTGAAGATGATGTGGTCAATTTCATTGTGAAATTGTCCACCAGGAGATTCCCATGTCCAACATTTCGCTTCAGCCTTCTGGAACTGTGAGTTCCCATGAATGATCTTGGTGGACATGATGAACTCAGAGAGTCTCTCACCCTGTTTGTTCCATTCTAGGCCACGGGTACCAATGTGGAGTTCTTCGGCCAATCTTCTCGGTCGTATCTTGGCATTAAAATCACCTACTATGATTTGTAGAAGGTGTGATATTTTTTATAGAACTCCTCCTCAATTTCATGTAGAATTTCTCAGTTTCATGTTCCTTGTATTGGATGGTTGTGCGTAGCCAACAAAGATAGAAATTGTTGGAAGTGGGCCCACATCTCTTCATGTGTAATCTTCCTATCCGGTTTGTTAGGCATTCAAATGAATCAATGTTGATGGCCATGTTCATGTTGACAAGGACACCTACTCCACCGACTCCTCTTTCGTACAATGTTCCAAGGAACAATTCTTCTCCGTTGTCAAATAAAGCATGATGTGACTGACGCCTCCTCATCTCAGACACACCAATGATGTCGTACTTGATCTTTTGTGCTTGCACCATCAGATCCTCGATATATGGTTCCAATACACCCGGCAGAGCAGATACACCCTGCAGAGCAGAAGAAACCTGGCAGAGCAGAAATCAGCTTTCCCGTTGAACCCCCTGTACTCCATAGACCACGAGAGCGACTTCCGACCCGAGTCCACCATCCCGATAGAGCCTCAGAAGAGCCCAGAGAAGGGCCAGAGCCATAGCCCAGCGGGGTAGGGCCTTTTGCCTTGCACGCGGCCGCTCTGTGCTGGCCCAGATTCCATCCCCAGCATCCCATATGGTCCCCCAAGCACCGCCAGCAGTGATTCCTGAGTGCAGAGCCAGGAGTAACCCCTGAGCGCCACCGGGTGTGACCCAAAAAGCAAAAAAAAAATTAAGAGCGCAGAGAAACCCCCCACACCTTGCTGGCAGCGATCTTCACCATCCATACTCCGCAGCTCGTGAAGATCTCCACCCAAGAGTTTAAGCCAGTCTCCAGCCCGGCTTCTCAGAAACCCAGCCTACAAGGACCCATGCTGTAGAGACCCGCCCCTCAGAGGAGAGTATTTCAAGCCCAGAAATGCTTGAGCCACAGACACAGATACATCCGGCAGAGCAGAAGTCAGCTTTCCCCCATTGCACTGCCACACTGCGGGGCAGCACGATTTACCTCCGATTACCATGAATATTCTACCCTCCCCTCTGAGAGAGCCCCCACAAGGTAATGAGAGTATAGTGAATGCACAGCAGAGCCTGGCAAGATGTTCGATGTGTGTTCGATATGCCAAAACCAGTAACAAAAGTAAAAAATATGCCAAAGGGAAAAAAAAAAGCAATCAGAGAAATTGCTAAGAAACCCATCCTTATAAAAATAATTTCTTTCTTTTGAGATGCAGAAGCTTTTTAGTTTCATGTAGTCCCATATGTTTATCTTTTCTTCTAGTTGCTTTGTTAGTGATGCTTCACCTTTGAAGATGCCTTTAGCTTCAATGTGTGGAGGTTTTTTCCTATATTTTCTAAAAGCAATCCACAGAATGGGGAAAGAATATTCACCTAATACCCATCTGATAAGGGGTTAATATCCAGGATATATCAGGCACTGGTAGAACTTTACAAGAAGAAAGCAAACAACCCCATCAAAGATGGGGAGAAGAAATGAACAGAAACTTCAGCAAGGAAGAAATTTGAATGGCCAAAAAACATATGAAAAAATGCTCATCATCACTAATCATCAGAGAGAGGCAAATCAAACAACAATGAGATACCAATTTACACCAGAGACTGGCACATATTCAAAAGAACAACAAGTGCTGGCGTGGATGTGGGGGAAAAGGGGACACTCATCCATTGTTGGTGGGAATGCCGGCTGGTACAGCCTTTCTGGAAACCAATATGGACATTCCTCCAAAGACTAGAAATTGAACTCCCATTTGACCCAACCATACCACTTCTGGGAATCCACTATGGGAAACCAAAAATACGCAGTGGAAACACCATCCCTACTTTTATGTTCATAGCAGCATTATTCACAATAGCCAGAATCTGGAAGCAACTAGCGTGCCCGAGAATCGATGACTGGATAAAGAAGTTTTGGTACATCTACACAATGGAATACTATGCAGCTGTTAGGAAAAATGAAGTTATAAAATTTGCCTATAAATGGATGGACATGGAGAAGATTATGTTGAGTGAAATTAGCCAAAAGGAGAGAGACAGAAACAGAATGACTGCATTTATTTGCATAACATAAATATATATGTACATATTATGATACCAATATCCAAGGTCAAGTGAAACATATATCAGGAGGTCTTGTCAAAGGTGGAAATTATCACAAATGTGGGAGTCAGAGGCTAGGTAAGACAGAAAATGGAACAGTGTGCTAACAATTGTCGAGGGTACTAATGCCAACCTAGAACTGAGCATTAAATAGAGGCAAAAGGATACACATGACAACCCTTTAATGTATGTTCTGTAATCCATAGTCTGGAGGGGAAGGAAAAGAGAAAGAGAGAGCAAAGGGAAAGAAATAAAGAACCTGCCATGGAGGCGGGCTGGGGAAGGGGAGGGAACCGGGGACATTGGTGGTGGGAGATGGCACTGGTGGAGGGATGGGTGCTGGGACACTGTATGACCAAAACCCAAATATGAACTTTTTAATTGTATATCTTTTTAATTGTAAAAATAAAAAATTAAAAAAAAATTATTTGCCTATAAATGTATGGACACGGAGAGTATCATGCTGAGTGAAATGAGTCAGAAGGAGAGGGACAGACATAGAATGACTGCATCTCATTTGCGGGATATAAAAAATAATATCTGACTAATATCCAATGCCAGGAAAAACTACCTTGCTTGGAATCAAACACAAGTGGGGGGATGTGGAGGGTAAGTAAGATAAACAAAGGACCAGTATGGCAATAATAGTTGAAAATGGTCACGCTAGACAAGAACTGAGTGTTGAAAGAGATATACAAGACAAACTTTCAGTATCTGTATTGCAACCTAGAGGGCCCAAATGGAGAGAGGGGGAGGAGAGAGAAAGAGGGAGAGAAAGAGAGAGGGAGAGAGGGAGAAACAGAAAGAGAAAGAGAGAGAGAGTACCATCCACAGAGTCACTCTGCAGGGATAGGTGGGAGTGGGGAGGGAATCTGGAGACATTGGTGGTGGGAAATGTGCACTGGTGGAGGGGTGTTGGAACACTGTATGACTGAAGCCAAATCATGATTAGGTTTGTATTGGTCTGTCTCATGGTGTTTCAATTAAAAAAATTTTAATCATTTCTCTTAAATTCTTGACTTTTTTGCAATACCAATGATAGATCCAAGTCATCACACATGAAAGTTGTTTAACACTGAGTTGCATCCATAACCTCTGGCCTCAAATTGTTAATGTGAACCTTTGTCACTGGCCAACTGAAAGAGAAGAACATACAGCTCTCTCTTTTTTTTTTTAAGATCCAGTTGACTTGCCATCCAGTTGTGCTTTCTCAAGGAAATCTTCCCACATGTTTGGTTTGGTTCATTAGAGGATGGCCTTACGGGGCCCTGTTCTCTTTCCTCATTGAGATTATATTTGCAATATTCGGAGTATCTCTCTTCACTCACAGCTCCCGATTCAATGTAGCCCAATATGATAGAAAGTGCACTATAAGTGTTCATTAGGCACTTTGAACTGTAGGTAATTCAAGTTTAGATGCAGTTTCATATAAAATATATGTTAGATTTAAAAAACAATATTTATTGATCCAAAAATTACAGCCTTATTGATGTCTTGATTTTAGCCTAGTGAGAAATACAATGTTCTTCTGGCCTTCACTTCCACAAAAGAATAACTTCCGGGTCTGGTTCTAAACCAAGCAGGCACTGTCCATGATCTCCCAAGTACCACCAGGGCTCACTACTAAACACAGTCAGGAGAAAGTAGCCCCTGAGCACTGCTAGGGTGTAGGCCAACTGCCCTGCTCCCAGTAACATAGTTCAGGTTATTTTAAGGAACTAAATTAGTTTTAAAAAGTCAGAGTAGCAAGAATATTTTTTTCAAAAGCATAATAATGTAGAAAGTAGGAAGTTGTTATATATATATATATATATATGGATCTCATGAGATGCCCACTGGATATCTGGATATCAATGGGGTCAATGATAACATCCATGAGGGCAAGGGATGCAACTGTGCTATCTATTGCCCATGCTCTGCTCCCAGCATATGGCTTCTCATGCTGGGAAGTTAAAATAGTGGGAATGAATGAAGCAATTTAAGTAAAATCAGTTCCTCTTTTTTCAAAAATGTGTAAGGCATTCCCTGATTTGACAAAAACTGATAAACATTGGCTCTAAGTAAGCTACTGGGCACCCTGGCCCTATCCATCAGGAACTGAAAAAAACAAGAAGACGTTACCAGGTGCTGGGGTGTGTGGGTTGTGGGATGGTGGGGGAGGGAGGGAAAAACTGTTTAAGGTATATAGATTAAGGGAATTAGGTAGCAGTGCTGGTTGAGATCAACACTTTAAGTGTTTTCTGTAGCATAAAAGATGCTTTGTTTCATTTTTTCTATGACTTTCACCTCAATAAAAGCAATACAATAAGGTGATGGCATGGTCCAAGGGACTCAACACAACCCACAGCTCGATATTTATAAATGCATGTCACAAAGCCCTAGTGGCCTCATGCCAGAGACCCACACCCATAGTCACAGTCATGTCCTCTTAAGAGAGAGGCCAGTGGTGAGGAAAAGGAGAGTGTGCCAAAGGTAAAGGGATCAGAAAACTCCTCAAAATGGCACCTGTTTCACTTAAATCTTCAACAATGAGCAAGATCTACTCTTTCCCGGACTACATAAACTATGGAAAATGAAACATTGCTTGTAGAAAGTTTGAACACACAGACAGCACTCCCACATTGGAAGGCGTCTTCCCATTCCTGACATGTGTTCTCACTTGATGAGAGCCATCTCTAGAGTCACAGCTATTGCTCACAACCACAGTACAGGGGGAAAAGAGCCGGTTAAAAGAGGAAACTATTTCTGAGTATATAACTCACGTTCTGAGTTAGGTAGTTCAACTAGTGGGCCCTAGTGGGTACCAAACAACCCCCCAATAATACCAAGCACTAGGCTCCAGACCTTACCTCCACACTGGTAAGGTTCTCATCAAAGATGACTAGGAGTAGCCCTGTGCTCTTGAGCACTTCTGGGAGTTCCACAACCTCCAAGAATAATTATATAAAATGACAAACTAAGTTGAAGGGAAAATGGAAACCGGAGACTTGACTGACTCTATGAATAATCCAGTAATATGTTTATGCAATATAAAATTACAGAGGTAAAAGAAGGGAGGGAAGTAAAAGTGACTTATCTTGATCTTTACCTGACTCTAAAGGAAAGTTGTTTGAAAGCATTTGGTTAAAGACACAAGCAAGATGAGTAAAGAACTAAATGCAAACTGGAAAGTACAACAAGAGGTAAACAAAACCACAGGATAGGTATCTTCCCTTATAACTGAGAAAGATTTAAATACAACTGGAGATGTTCAGTACAAGTTTTCTCAACAAAGAACTGATTCAACTTGACTATATTCTGGGTAAAGAAGAGTAGTAAATTGTGAAAATGTACTATAGATCTTTTCTAGAAGAATTTATTTTGTTTCCACATTTTTGACACACATAAAAACTTTTATTTATAATTATCAAAAAAAATAACTCTGTTGATTTCTCGACCTAGGTACACATAACTGCTGCATTCAGAGATGTTTGTTCCGTTGAGTGTGAATGGGATCTCTGGAACTAGTTCATTTTTAATGAACATAGTTTTGTTCAGATTCAGCTGTAGACCTATCTTTCCACATTAACGGTTGAAGTCAGCCAGCATTTGTGCCATTTGGCTAATGTTTGGTGTTACTAGAACAATGTCATCAGCAAAGTGGAGGTGGTGTAGTTGCCGACCATCTAGCTTCACTCCCATTCCTTCCCATTCTAATTGTCGCATGATGTTCTCGAGGGTGGCACTGAAGAGTTTTGGTGAAATGGCACTACCCTGTCGAACCCCTCTTTTGACATCAATGATCACTTCCTTGTAGAATGGTGAGATCCTGGTGGTGAATACGTAATACAGCTTACCGAAGAATCTTGATGTATTGGGTTTGGAACGCCCTGTTTGGCTAGGGCTTTGATGACTGCTTCAGTCCCCACAGAATCAAAGGCTTTCTGTAAATGATGAACATGAGACAGAGTGGTATCTTGAACTCCCTACAAACTTCAATGAGCTTGGTTACCATGTGGATATGGTCGATTTTGCTGAATCCTTTTCGGAAGCCAGCTTGCTCGCATGGTTGCGCTTCATCAAATGTTCTGCCAATCCTGTTCAGAATGAGTCGAGTGAAGAGCTTTTAGATGACAGACAAGAGGCAGATGGGGCAATGGTTGCCAATGTCATGGATGTCTCCCTTCTTGAACAGTAGAACTGTCCTGCTGGTTTTCCAATGGGAGGGCACCTTGCATTCAGACAGGTAACGTGTAAAGAGACAAGCCAGTGTACTGATGAGTACTGAAGGCAGATTCTTCAGGTGTTCGGGTCTGACTTTGGGCTGGGTGTCTGAGCTGGGTTCCCTTCTTTACTGACGAAATGGCTTGTTGGATTTCAGAAGGGAGAACATTGGGAACAACATATCCATCCTGCGGAATTTGGTATGTAGGCAGGTGGACGTGGCTATCAAAGAGATCTGAGTAGAAGTTATGGATAATCTTCTCCATTGCCATTCTGGAAGATGTGATCGATCCATCAGGGCGTGCCGGAGGTAGTCATCTTGGTCTTAGAGTTGGCGAAGGACAGGCGGGCATTGTGAATGCTTTTCCTGGCTTCTGCTGCATCTTCCAGTATTTTTGCTCTTCTTTCTTTGAGGTCTTCCTTTATTGCTTCTCTGCACTGCTTTGCAAGCTTGGATGTTAGCATTTGGTCGCCTGAGGCTCACACCTTGCCACATTGGCGAATGAACCTCGAGAGTTTTTGAAAACAGGCATCCCTTTTGTGGTTTATTCTCTCTTGGCATTCTTCGCACAATCATGGAGGTGCTGGACCAGTCAGTTGTATTCTTCATCGATGTCATCAATGATGGTACCTTCCCATGTAGCCGCAGTGGTGCCAAAGAGTTCCCAGTTAGTGTTTCTTCTGGGAGCTCTCTTCTTAAACTTTGCAGATTTTTCTCCCTGTTGCGTGAAGTAGAATTTTGCACGAAGGGAGATGGTGGTCCGATCCTGTTTGGAATTTTTTGTCCCCAAAATAGTGAAATAAATGAATGAATGCATAAAAATAAAAATTTATTAAGTGATTTAATTTCAATTTTTTACCTTCCTCTACTCAATGATTTATAAATTTAACTAAAAATCGTATCAATTTTATAGATATTTTGACCATGGTAGGGTTAATTAAGAGCATAACAAGAAGTAGCTTTAAATCTAGATAAGAATCAAGTTTCTTTTTTCTCCCCTAGCTGCATAGCCATGGCTAAGCTCCTTAACCATTCTATGATGGTTTTGTCATCAATTAAATTATTACTGTTAGTGATGTCATATTTTTTAAAGACTAAAAATTCACAGACTAGTACTGAGATCTTCTAAGCAAACACTAAGTACAGGCTTCCTAATGAGTTAAAGTCAAACAAAAAGGATAGTAGCTTAACAAAATTTAGAATTTTCTATCCTCAAATGGCATTTAGTAGTGAGTAATCTGTATTCAGAGGTTTTCAAACAGAGACTTAATTATTCATTTAATGGAGATACCCGAAGAGAGGATTTATGCATCAGAAAGCCATTTATATTAAATAA